>JARQOD010004202.1:0-57073 GCA_033576555.1 Oophaga sylvatica | reverse complement strand
CCTAGCAAGATAGGTAGCAATACTCCAAACTTCAGTGGCAAGCTGATCCACAAGACCAGACAACTGTGCAAACTCCATTGAGAGAAAAAAAAATCCTCCTCAGCACCCAGAGAAAAAGAGGGAAAAAATGCAACAAACAGAGAAAAAAAAAGAAAAAAAAACTTCTGACAACTTCCTTTTTTCTTTTTCCTTATACTATTTTTCCCTTCTGTTGAGTACCATATAATTTTCAGTTAGGCCGGTGATACTGTTATGATTTGGTAGCTGAGGAGAGCAGGCAAAAACGGCAATACACCAGAGAGGTTGGAATCTACTGGATTGCAGTACCCTGACTAACCACCACAACTAAAGGCAGACGTGGAGCGTTCCTACGTTGATCCTAGACGCCTCGTCACAGCCTGAGAGGTTAACTACACCTAAAGATAGAAAGAGGAAAGCTATCTGCCCCGGAGAAGATCCCCAAAGAACATAGGAAGCCCCCAAACATGTAATGGCGGTTAGACAAGAGGAAATACAGACACAGACAGAAAATAGTATGAGCAAACGTTGGGGCCCAATCTACCTGGACAGAAAAGGATAGGAAGGACACTTACTGCAATCCAAAAAACCCTAAAAAATACCAACTCTACTAATTGCAAAAACACCTGAGATCACACGACCTCTACCACCTAAATTAGTTCTCTGGTGTCACAAAACTAAGCCGCAGCCACTGAAAAAACTGGAAAAGGCAAATGAACAAATAACAGTGGCTCAGATAAACTGAGAGGAGCACAAGCCCCCGGAGGGGACCTGGCTGACCACAGAAGTGCAGGGAACAATGCAAAAAGCAAGCACAAAAATAAAAGCAGAAAATATCTTATCTGATAGCAGAAGATGCAGGCAAGACTCAGCAAGCTTCCAAGTGAACCAGGAACCACAGTTGAGACAAGAACAATTGATCACCGGCAACCATGATGGGAGGGAACCTCCCTTATATAAGACCAGTCTGTAACTCCTGATTGCCAATCCTCATTAAATGGTTCAGTACTGTTTGTAACCACCAGAGGGAGTGTTATGATTTGGTAGCTGAGGAGTGCAGGTAAAAAGGGCAATACACCAGAGCAGTTGGAATCTATGAGATTGCAGTACCTTGACTAACCACCACAACTAGAGGCAGCCGTGGAGCGTTCCTACGTTGGTCCTAGACGCCTCGTCACAGCCTGAGAAACTAACTATACCTAAAGATAGAAAGAGGAAAGCTATCTGCCCCGGAGCAGATCCCCAAAGAACATAGAAAGCCCCCAAACATGTAATGGCGGTTAGACAAGAAGAAATACTGACACAGACAGAAAATAGTATGAGCAAACGTTGGGGCCCAAACTAACTAAATAGAAAAGGATAGGAAGGGCACTTACTGCAATCCCAAAAAACCCTGAAAAGCACCAACTTTACTAATTTCAAAAACACCTGAGATCACACGACCTCTACCACCTAAATTAGTTCTCTGGTGTAACAAAATCAAAACAGCAGCCACTGAAAAAACTGGAAAAAGCAAATGTACAAACATCAGTGGCTGAACAAAACTGAGAGGGCAAAAGCCCCCAAAGGGGACCCAGAAGGCCCCCACAGAAGTGCAGGACAAAATGCAAAAATCAAGCACAAAAGCAAAAAGAAGAAAAAGTCTTATCTGTTAGCAGGAGAAGCAGACACGACACAGCAGGCAACAAAGGAAACAGGAATCAAGGATTGAGACCAGAACAATTGATCACCGGCAACCCTGATGGGAAGGTGACTCCCTTATATAAGACCAGTCAGTAACACCTGATTCCCAATCCTCACAATCTTCACTGGACAGTCCAGTACCGTTTGTAACCACCAGAGGGAGCCTCTGCTCAGAACTCATTTCAAGTCCATTCACAACAAGGGAGCTTCTGCTCAGAATTCATTTCTAACACATTCACAACAGTTAAGGGTGTGTTGGGGTTAGGATTGGAGTTAGAATTGAGGGGTTTCCACTATTTAGGCACATCAGGGGTCTCCAAACGCGACATTGCGACACCATTTATTCCAGTCAATTTTGCGTTCAAAAAGTCATACAGTGCTCCCTCCATTCTGAGCCCCAATGTGTGCCCAAACAGTGGTTTACCCCCACTTATGGGTATCAGCGTACTCAGGAAAAATTGCACAACTTTGGGGGTCTAATTTCACCTGTTACCCATGGGAAAATAAAAAATTGGGGACTAAAAAAATAATTTTTGTGGAAAAAAATGATTTTTTATTTTCACGGCTCTGCGTTATAAAGAAGGTATGTGAAGAACTTGAAAATTCAAGGTGCTCACCACACATCTAGATGAGTCCCTTGGGGATCTAGTATCCAAAATGGGATCACTTGTGGGGGGGGGGGTTCTGTTTAGGCACATCATGGGCTCTGCAAACGTAACATGACACCCACAGACCATTCCATCAAGTTGGCATTCCAAAACGTCATTACTTCCCTTCTGAGCCCCGACGTGTGCCCAAACAGTGGTTCCCCCCACATATGGGGTATCAGCGTACTTAGGACAAACAGGACAACAACTTTTGGGGTCCAATTTCTCCTGTAACCATTGTGAAAATGAAAATTGGGGAATAAAACAATTATTTTTGTGGAAAAAAAAAATATTTTTTATTTTCACAGCTCTGCATTATAAACTTTTGTGAAGCACCTGGGGGTTCAAAGTGCTCACTATGCATCTAGATAAGTTCCTTAGGGGGGTATAGTTTCCAAGATGGGGTCACTTGGGGTTTCTACTGTTTAGGCACATCAGGTGCTCTGCAAACGCAACATGACGCCCGCAGAACATTCCATCAAGTCTGCATTCCAAAATGGCGCTCCTTCCTTCTGAGCTCTCCCATGCGCCAAAACAGTGGTTCCCCCCACATATGGGGTATTGGTGTACTCAGGACAAATTGCACAACAATTTTTGTGGTCCAATTTCTCCTGTTACCCTTGTGAAAATAAAAAATAGCGGGCTAAAAAAATCATTTTTTAGGAAAAAAAATTATTTTTATTTTCACTGCTCTGAGTTATAAACTTCTGTGAAGCACTTTGGGGGTTCAGAGTGTTCACAACATATGTAGATAAGTACCCTAAGGGGTCTAGTTTCCAAAATGGTGTCACTTGTGGGGGGTTTTCACTGTTTAGGCACACAGGGGCTCTCCAAATGAGTCATGGTGTCCACTAACGATTGGAGCTAATTTTCCATTCGAAAAGTCAAATGGCGCTTCTTCCCTTCTGGGCTCTGCCATGCGCCCAGTGGTTTATGACCACATATGAGGTATCGGTGTACTCTGGAGAAATTGCCCAACAAATTTTAGGATCCATTTTATCCTGTTGCCCATGTGAAAATGAAAAAAACTGAGGCTGAAAAAAAATTTGTGAAAAAAAAAAGTACTTTCTTTTTTTTACGGATCAATTTGTGAAGCATCTGGGGGTTCAAAGTGCTCACTATGCATCTAGATAAGTTCCTTGGGGGGTCTAGTTTCCAAAATGGGGTCACTTGTGGGGTAGCTCCAATGTTTAGGCACACACGGACTTTCCAAATGCGACATGGCAATCGCTAAATATTCCAGCATATTTTCCATTCAAAAAGTCAAATGGCGCTACTTCCTTTCTGAGCCCTGCCGTGCGCCCAATGAGTGGTTTATGACCACATATGAGGTATCGGTGTACTCAGGAGAAATTGCCCAACAAATTTTAGGATCCATTTTATCCTGTTGCCCATTTAAAAATGAAAAAATTGATGCTAAAAGAAAATTTTTGTTGGAAAATTAAAATGTCTATTTTTTCCTTCCACGTTGCTTTCCTGTGACGCACCTGAAGGGTTAATAATGTTCTTGAATGTAGTTTTGAGTAGCTTGAGGGGTGCAGTTTTTAGAATGGTGTCACTTTTGGGTATTTTCTGCCATATAGACCCCTCAAAGTGACTTCAAATGTGAGGTGGTCCATAAAAAAAATGGTTTTGTAAATTTTGTTGTAAAAATGAGAAATCGCTGGTCAACTTCTAACCCTTATAACTTCCTAACAAAAAAAAAAACTTTCCAAAATTGTGCTGATGTAAATTAGACATGTGGGAAATGTTATTTATTAACTATTTTGTGTCACATAACTCTCTGGTTTAACAGAATAAAAATTCAAAATTTGAAAATTGCGAAATTTTCAAAGTTTTCGCCAAATTCCCATTTTTTTCACAAATAAACGCAAAGATTATCGACCTAAATTTACCACTAACATGAAGCCCAATATGTCACAAAAAAAACAATCTCAGAATCGCTAAGATCAGTTGAAGCGTTCCTGAGTTATTACCTCATAAAGGGACACTGGTCAGAATGGCAAAAAATGGCCAGATCTTTAAGGTCAAAATAGGCTGGGTCATGAAGGGGTTAATGACATTCTGAGGCCGTTGATCGGTAGGAGTTTTATTGTTTATTTGGATGATATTTTGATCTATTCACCTGATCTGGAGTTGCATTGGCATAGAGTCCGCAAAGTTCTACAGATTTTGAACGATAACACACTCTTTGCTAAATTGGAGAAGTGCGAGTTTGCGGTACAGAAAATGAGTTTTTTGGGATACTTGGTCTCCAGTGATGGGTTTGAGATGGACCCGGTGAAGGTTCAGGCAGTACTGGAGTGGCCTAGGCCTGAATGTTTAAAGTCGGTTCAAAGATATTTAGGGTTTGCCAATTACTATAGAAAATTCGTAAAGAATTTTTCTGTTATCGCTAAACCTATAACTGTTCTCACCAAGAAGGGTTCTAATTCTGTCCAATGGTCCACTGAGGCTGTTAAGGCTTTTGAGCATCTCAAGGAGAGGTTTAGCTCTGCTCCCGTTTTGATCCAGACAGATGAGACCAAGCCTTTTCTGGTAGAGGTTGATGCCTCATCAGTAGGAGTGGGGGCAGTTCTGTCCCAGGAGGGAGAGGATGGGGTGCATCCCTGTGCTTTCTTTTCTAAAAAAATTTCGGACACTGAGCTCAACTATGATGTTGGGAAGCGGGAGTTGCTGGCTATTAAACTCGCGTTTGAGCATTGGCGACATTTTTTGGAGGGGGCTAGACATCCGATACAGGTTTTTACTGATTATAAGAATCTGATATATCTGGATGCTGCTAAACGTTTGAATGCCCATCAAGCTAGGTGGGCACTGTTTTTCGCCCGATTCCAATTCTCCGTAACATATATCCCTGGTACAAAGAATGTTAAAGCGGATGCTTTGTCTCGCAGTTTCTCTCCAGCAGTTAATACTGAAGAGGAATGTATTTTGCTGAGAGGGGTGGTGGTGGCAGCATTGGGTTCCGAGTTGGAGAATAGCATCCTAGAGGCCCAAAATGCTGCACCAACAAACACTCTGTATGGCAAATTATTTGTGCATAGAGCCTTGAGGACAGCTTTGTTTGCTGAATGTCATGAGTCTCGGTTGGCGGGTCATGCAGGTATTTCGGAAACTAGAAAGTCGATTGGTCTAAGTTTCTGGTGGCCAGGGTGGCAAAGAGAAATCATCAAGTGGGTGTGTCAGTGTACTGTGTGCGCAAGGTCGAAGGCCTCACATGCCCCGGGCTGCAGGGTTGCTGTGCCCTTTGGAGGTTCCTAATTCGCCATGGACGCATCTTGCTATGGATTTTATCACCGATCTGCCGGTCTCTGAGGATTTTTCGGTCATCTGGGTTGTTGTGGACCAGTTTAATAAGATGTATCATCTGGTCCCGTTCAAAAAATTACCCTGCGCCAAGACTCTAGCTAAGGCATTTGTGAAAGAGATTGTCAGGCTCCATGGTGTCCCCACGGACATTGCTTCCGACAAAGGACCACAGTTTGTGGCTCGCTTTTGGCATGCTTTTTGTGACAGATTAAAGGTTCATTTGTCATTTTCGTTAGGTTATCATCCGGAGTCCAATGGACAGACCGAAAGGACGTTGAGCAGTTTTTGAGATGTTTTGTAGCAGACAATCAGATGTGTTCAGAATATCTACCACTAGCTGAGTTTGCTCTTAATAACCATATGTCTTCCTCGGCTGGGTGTTCTTTTTTTTGCTGTACAGGGAGGCATCCATCTTTCGGTTCATTTTCAAAGATTGGGGCGGCAGTGCCCGAGGAGAGTTTTTCTGGAAATATGGAAAGCGTTTGGACCAGTATACGCCATAATCTGAAAGAGGCGAATAGGAGGTCAAAGAAATACTTTGACAAGAAAAGAAGGGAGGCGTTGCTTGCAGTTGGGGACATGGTCTGGTTGTCCTCTAGGAATCTACATTTGAAGACTTCTTCTAAAAAACTGGGGCCTAAGTTTAAAGTATCCTTCAAAGTGGTTCAGGTTGTCAACTCGGCAGCGGTGAGATTAGGCATCCCCTCGTCCTGGAGAATTCAGTTTTTCATGTATCTTTACTGAAGAAAGCTGACACGCCACATAAGGAGGCGATGCCGACTGTTCCTCCAGTTGAAGAGAACGGCAAGTTTGAGATTTCACGGATTTTAGATTCCAGGTGGCACAGAGGAAGGTTGCAGTATCTCGTGTCCTGGAAGGGTTTCGGTCCAGAGGTTAATTCCTGGGTGAAAGTGGAGGACGTCTCTGCCTCAAGGCTGATTAAGGCTTTTCACAGGAGATTTCAGAATAACGCTTGGCCAAAAGGATCCGGAGGATCCTCGTAAAAGGGGAGGTACTGTTAGAATCTATTTCGTTCTGACCATCCGCCATCTTGTTATCTTTTTCTGGGTGCTGGTCTTTTTCCCCTGGTGCTGGGTTTGTCTAAGGTCAGGTGATTGTATCACCCTTTATTACCCTGCACCTGCCTCCCAGTCCTTGCTAGACAACAGTGTTAATCCGCTAGAGTTCTGGCTAGGTGCTTTGTTAGCTTTCTGTGTTTGATATTGTGCAGTTCTGGGATCACTAGTTCTGCCTATTTTGTTTTTCGGTTTTCCTTTCGTTTCTGCAGCTTCCTCTATTTTCCTACTAGGAGGTTACCATTTTTTTGTTCTCAGTCCCTAGTTCGTTCAGGGATACCCTTCCCCCTACCTTTAGGTCTTCGTTTGAGTTTAGCCTAGGAAACGTCGGTGGGTCTATTCACAAGGAATAGGTCGTCCACTCCATAGTAGGGTTTCAGCCTAGTCCTAGCACAGGGTCAGCTTCTCCCCCTTCTGCCCTAGTCCTGAGTTGCAGATCCGTAACAATTTTCCAGCACGTGTGTGCGTGCCTGTGCATTTTCCGTGGGTGTGCCTGTGTGTTTTCCCATGTGTTTGTGCGTGTGCCAGTGTATTTTCCCTTGTGTATGTGTGTGTGCCTGTGTATTTTCCCATCTGTGTATTTTCCCGCGCGTGTCAGTATTTTCCCGTGTGCGTGTTTGTATTCTCCCATGCGTGTGTGAGGGTGCCTCTGTATATTCCTGTGTGTATCTGTGTATTTTCTCGCGCGTGTGTGCGTGCCTGTACTTTTTCCCGTGGGTGTCCCATGTGTTTGTGTGTGTGTGTGCACGCATACCGGTGTATTTTCCCATGTGTGTCTGTATTTTCCCCGTGTGTATGTGCGTATTTTCCAGTGCGTGCGCGCCTGGGTATTTTTCCGTGTGAGTGTGTGCCTGTACATTTTCCCATGTGTGTGTCGATGTATTTTCCCATGTGTGTGTGTATTTTCCCGCGTGTGTATGTCCCTGGGTCTTTTTCCATGTTTGTGTGTGCGTATTTTCCCGTGTCTGGGTATTTTTTCTGTGTCTGTGCCAGTGAATTTTTACATGTGTATTTCTGTGTATTTTCACATGTGTCTGTGTATTTTCCCGTGTGTTTGTGTGTGTGTGTATTTTCCCATGTGTGCCTGTTTATTTTCCCGTGTTTGTGTGTGTCTGTATTTTCCCATATGTGTGTGCGTGTATTTTCCCATGTTTGTGTATATTCCCTCGTGTGTGTGTGTGAATGTGCGCGTGTGTATTTTCCCGTGCGTCTGTATTTTCCCGTGCATGTGTGTCTGGGTATTTTCGTGTGTGCCTGTGTATTTTCCCGTGTGTGTATGCATGCCTGTGTATTTTCCCGTCTGTGTGAGCGTGCCTGTGTATTTTCCCGTTTTGTGAGCGTGCCTGGTTATTTTCCTGTGTGTGAGCGTGCATTTTCTCGTGTGTGTATGTTCCTGCGTGTGTGTTTCTGTGCATTTTCCTGTGTGTGTGTGTGTATTTTCCATATGCACCTGTTTATTTTCCGTGTTTGTGTGTATCTGTATTTTCCCATGTGTGTATTTTTCCCATGTTTTGTATATTCCCTTGTGTGTTGTTTGTATTTTCCCGTGTGTGTGTGCGCGTGTGTATTTTCCCATGCATCTGTATTTTCCCGCGCATGTGTGTCTGGGTATTTTCGTGTGTGCCTGTGTTTTCCATGTGCCTGTGTGTTTTCCCGTGTGTGTATGCATGCCTGTGTATTTTCGCGTCTGTGTGAGCGTGCCTGTTTATTTTCCCGTGTGTGTGTGTATTTTTCCATGTGTGTGTGTGCCTGTTTGTGTATTTTACTGTGTGTGTCTGTGTATTTTCCTGCGTGTGTGAGCGTGCCTGTGTATTTTCCCGTGTGGGGGTGTGCGAGTGCACCTGTGTGCTTTCCTGTGTGTGCGCGCATTTACCCGGTACCATGTGTGTTCTCCACGTGTGTGAGCTTGACTGTATATTTTCCCACGTGTGCGTGCGCACCTGTGTGCTTTCCCGTGTGTGTGCATGCGCGGTACCTGTATGTTCTCCCGTGTGTGTGAGCGTGCCTGTATATTTTCCCGTGTGTGAGCGTGCCTGTATATTTTCCCGTGTGAGCGTGCCTGTATATTTTCCCGTGTGAGAGCGTGCCTGTATATTTTCCCGTGTGTGAGCGTGCCTGTATATTTTCCCTGTGTGAGCGTGCCTGTATATTTTCCCGTGTGAGCGTGCCTGTATATTTTCCCCTGTGTGAGCGTGCCTGTATATTTTCCCGTGTGAGCGTGCCTGTATATTTTCCCGTGTGTGAGCGTGCCTGTATATTTTCCGTGTGTGAGCGTGCCTGTATATTTTCCGTGTGTGAGCGTGCCTGTATATTTTCCCGTGTGTGAGCGTGCCTGTATATTTTCCCGTGTGTGAGCGTGCCTGTATATTTTCCCGTGTGTGAGCGTGCCTGTATATTTTCCCGTGTGTGAGCGTGCCTGTATATTTTCCCGTGTGTGAGCGTGCCTGTATATTTTCCCGTGTGTGAGCGTGCCTGTATATTTTCCCGTGTGTAAGCGTGCCTGTATATTTTCCCGTGTGTTAGCGTGCCTGTATATTTTCCCGTGTGTGAGCGTGCCTGTATATTTTCCCGTGTGTGAGCGTGCCTGTATATTTTCCCGTGTGTGAGCGTGCCAGTATATTTTCCCGTGTGTGAGCGTGCCAGTATATTTTCCCGTGTGAGCGTGCCTGTATATTTTCCCGTGTGTGAGCGTGCCTGTATATTTTCCCGTGTGTGAGCGTGCCTGTATATTTTCCTGTGTGTGAGCGTGCCTGTATATTTTCCAGTGTGTGAGCGTGCCTGTATATTTTCCAGTGTGTGAGCGTGCCTGTATATTTTCCGTGTGTGAGCGTGCCTGTATATTTTCCCGTGTGTGAGCGTGCCTGTATATTTTCCAGTGTGTGAGCGTGCCTGTATATTTTCCGTGTGTGAGCGTGCCTGTGTATTCTACTATGCTGGGCACGTAAAAAAATCCAGAAAATGTGCATAGAGGGAAAGGTCCTGAACTGGTTAAAGGCCATTTTCCTGCCTGTAAAGTTTTGGACGGTTTGTCATACACCCCGGATGGGCAGAGCTGATACACGGGAACGAAACAAACACACACAAGCGGACAAGCCATTTCCCAGAACACTGGACGGCTGTCCGCAGCTTCCCCGCTACCTCTCACCTCCTGCTCCTCAACATCTTCGGATAAACCTTTCTCTTCCTGGAGTGATGGTACAGATTCCGCGTCCTCCATTAGTGATGCTAGACTGTATGGGCTTCTTCCAGGTGTGACGTCGTTTCCGGGGGCGTGTGATACTAGGAGGGGGCGTTTTCTGCCAAAGCCAGGAAGAGAAGCCGCCAGTAGACGGTTGAGCCTAGCCCTAGACTGTATGGGCTCCTGCCAGGTGCCTGGCTGCAGCCCATACAGTCTAGCTGGCTCACTACTGAAGATGCTAGACTGTATGGGCTCCTTCCAGGTATATATTCTTCAAGATAGCCGACTTTATGGGCTACTGCCTGGCCCTGACTGCAGCACATACATGACACTAAAATGTATGTGCTCCTTCAAGGTATAAATTATTAAAGCCAGCAGAATGTATGCGTTCCTTCCAGGTGCCTGACTGCAGCCTATACAGTCTAGCCGGCTCACTACTGAAGATACTAACTAGACTGTACGGACTCCTGTCAGGTATATATTACTGTAGCTATAGACTGTATGGGCTCCTGTCAGGTATATATTACTGTAGATATAGACTGTATGGGCTCCTGTCAGGTATATATTACTGTAGATATAGACTGTATGGCTCCTGTCAGGTATATATTATTGTAGATATAGACTGTATGGGCTCCTGTCAGGTATATATTACTGTTTAGACCGTTATGGGCTCCTGTCAGGTATATATTACTGTAGATATAGGCTGTATGGGCTCCTGTCAGGTATATATTACTGTAGCTATAGACTGTATGGGCTCCTGTCAGGTATATATTACTGTAGATATAGACTGTATGGGCTCCTGTCAGGTATATATTACTGTAGATATAGACTGTACGGCTCCTGTCAGGTATATATTATTGTAGATATAGACTGTATGGGCTCCTGTCAGGTATATATTACTGTTTAGACCGTATGGGCTCCTGTCAGGTATATATTACTGTAGATATGGGCTGTATGGGCTCCTGTCAGGTATATATTACTGTAGTATAGACTGTATGGGCTCCTGTCAGGTATATATTACTGTAGATATAGACTGTATGGGCTCCTGTCAGGTATATATTACTGTAGATATAGACTGTAAGGGCTCCTGTCAGGTATATATTATTGTAGATATAGACTGTATGGGCTCCTGTCAGGTATATATTACTGTAGATATAGACTGTATGGGCTCCTGTCATGTATATATTACTGTAGATATAGACTGTACGGCTCCTGTCAGGTATATATTACTGTAGATATAGACTGTATGGGCTCCTGTCAGGTATATATTACTGTAGATAAAGACTGTATGGGCTCCTGTCAGGTATATATTACTGTAGATATAGACTGTATGGGCTCCTGTCAGGTATATATTACTGTAGATATAGACTGTATGGGCTCCTGTCAGGTTTATATTACTGTAGATATAGACTGTATGGGCTCCTGTCAGGTATATATTACTGTAGATATAGACTGTACGGGCTCCTGTCAGGTATATATTACTGCAGATATAGACTGTACGGGCTCCTGTCAGGTATATATTACTGTAGATATAGACTGTATGGGCTCCTGTCAGGTATATATTACTGTAGATATAGACTGTATGGGCTCCTGTCAGGTATATATTACTGTAGATATAGACTATGGGCTCCTATCAGGTATATATTATTGTAGATATAGACTGTATGGGCTCCTGTCAGGTATATATTATTGTAGATATAGACTGTACGGGCTCCTCTCAGGTATATACTACTGTAGATATAGACTGTACGGGCGCCTGTCAGGTATATATTACTGTAGATATAGACTGTACGGGCTCCTGTCAGGTATATATTACTGTAGATAGACTGTACGGGCTCCTGTCAGGTATATATTACTGTAGATATAGACTGTACGGGCTCCTGTCAGGTGTATATTATTGTAGATATAGACTGTACGGGCTCCTGTCAGGTATATATTACTGTAGATATAGACTGTACGGGCTCCTGTCAGGTATATATTACTGTAGATATAGACTGTATGGGCTCCTGTCAGGTATTATTACTGTAGATACAGACTGTATGGGCTCCTGTCAGGTATATATTACTGTAGATATAGACTGTATGGGCTCCAGTCAGGTATATATTACTGTAGATATAGACTGTACGGGCTCCTGTCAGGTATATATTACTGTAGATATAGACTGTATGGGCTCCTGTCAGGTATTATATTATGGTAGATATAGACTGTATGGGCTCCAGTCAGGTATATATTACTGTAGATATAGACTGTATGGGCTCCAGTCAGGTATATATTACTGTAGATATAGACTGTACGGGCTCCTGTCAGGTATATATTACTGTAGATACAGACTGTATGGGCTCCTGTCAGGTATATATTACTGTAGATATAGACTGTGTGGGCTCCTGTCAGGTATATATTATTGTAGATATAGACTGTATGGGCTCCTGTCAGGTATATATTACTGTAGATATAGACTGTATGGGCTCCAGTCAGGTATATATTACTGTAGATATAGACTGTACGGGCTCCTGTCAGGTATATATTACTGTAGATACAGACTGTATGGGCTCCTATCAGGTATATATTACTGTAGATATAGACTATGGGCTCCTGTCAGGTATATATTATTGTAGATATAGACTGTATGGGCTCCTGTCAGGTCTATATTATTGTAGATATAGACTGTATGGGCTCCTGTCAGGTATATTACTGTAGATATAGACTGTATGGGCTCCTATCAGGTATATATTACTGTAGATATAGACTATGGGCTCCTGTCAGGTATATATTACTGTAGATATAGACTATGGGCTCCTGTCAGGTATATATTATTGTAGATATAGACTGTATGGGCTCCTGTCAGGTATATATTACTGTAGTATAGACTGTATGGGATCTGTCACGTATATATTACTGTAGATATAGACTGTACGGGCTCCTGTCAGGTATATATTACTGTAGATATAGACTGTATGGGCTCCTATCAGGTATATATTACTGTAGATATAGACTGTATGGGCTCCTATCAGGTATATATTACTGTAGATATAGACTATGGGCTCCTGTCAGGTATATATTATTGTAGATATAGACTGTATGGGCTCCTATCAGGTATATATTACTGTAGATATAGACTGTATGGTCTCCTGTCAGGTATATATTACTGTAGATATAGACTGTATGGGCTCCTGTCAGGTATATATTACTGTTTAGACCGTATGGGCTCCTGTCAGGTATATATTACTGTAGATATAGACTGTACGGGCTCCTGACAAGTATATATTATTGTAGATATAGACTGTATGGGCTCCTGTCAGGTACAGTTAGGTCCATAAATATTTGGACAGAGACATTTATCTAATTTTGGTTCTAGACATTACCACAATGAATTTGAAACAAAACAAATCAGATGCAGTTGAAGTTCAGACTTTCAGCTTTCATTTGAGGGTATCCACATTAAAATTAGATGAAGGGTTTAGGAGTTTCAGCTCCTTAACATGTGCCACCCTGTTTTTAAAGGGACCAAAAGTAATTGGACAATTGACTCCAAGGCTATTTCATGGACAGGTGTGGGCAATCCCTTCATTATATCATTCTCAATTAAGCAGATAAAAGGGCTGGTGTTGATTTGAGGTGTGGTGTTTGCATTTGGAAGGTTTAGCTGTGAAGGAAACATGCGGTCAAAGGAGCTCTCCATGCAGGTGAAACAAGCTATCCTTAAGCTGCAAAAAACAGAAAAAACCCATCCGAGAAATTGCTACAACTTTAGGAGTGGCAAAATCTACAGTTTGGTACATTCTGAGAAAGAAAGAAAGCACTGGTGAACTCATCAATGCAAAAAGACCTGGGCGCCCACGGAAGACAACAGTGGTGGATGATCGCAGAATACTCTCCATGGTGAAGAGAAACCCCTTCACAACAGCCAACCAAGTGAACAACACTCTCCAGGAGGTAGGCGTATCAATATCCAATTCTACCATAAAGAGAAGACAGCATGAAATTAAATACAGAGGGTTCACTGCACGGTGCAAGCCACTCATAAGAATCAAGAATAAAAGGCTAGGCTGGACTTTGCTAAAAAACATCTAATAAAGCCAGCACAGTTCTGGAAGAACATTCTTTGGACAGATGAAACCAAGATCAACCTCTACTAGAATGATGGAAAGAGAAAAGTATGGCGAAGGCGTGGTACAGCTCATGATCCAAAGCATACCACATCATCTGTAAAACATGGCGGAAGCAGTGTGATGGCTTGGGCATGCATGGCTGCCAGTGGCACTGGGTCACTAGTGTTTATTGATGATGTGACACAGGACAGAAACAGCCGAATGAATTCTGAGGTATTCAGAGCCATACTGTGTGCTCAGATCCAGCCAAATGCAGCCAAACTGATTGGTCGTCGATTCATACTACAGATGGACAATGACCCAAAACATAAAGCCAAAGCAACCCAGGAGTTTATTAAAGCAAAGAAGTGGAATATTCTTGAATGGCCAAGTCAGTCACCTGATCTCAACCCAATTGAACATGCATTTCACTTGTTAAAGACTAAACTTCAGACAGAAAGGCCCACAAACAAACAACAACTGAAAACCACGCGGTGAAGGCCTGGAAGAGCATCAAAAAGAAGGAAACACAGTGTCTGGTGATGTCCATGAGTTCAAGACTTCAGGCAGTCATTGCTAACAAAGGGTTTTCAACCAAGTACTAGAAATGAACATTTTATTTACAATTATTTAATCTGTCCGATTACTTTTGGTCCCTTTAAAAACAGGGTGGCACATGTTAAGGAGCTGAAACTCCTAAACCCTTCATCCAATTTTAATGTGGATACCCTCAAATGAAAGCTGAAAGTCTGAACTTCAACTGCATCTGATTTGTTTTGTTTCAAATTCATTGTGGTAATGTCTAGAACCAAAATTAGATAAATGTTGTCTCTGTCCAAATA
This sequence comes from Oophaga sylvatica, assembly GCA_033576555.1. Lineage (NCBI taxonomy): Eukaryota > Metazoa > Chordata > Amphibia > Anura > Dendrobatidae > Oophaga > Oophaga sylvatica. The sequence continues at coordinate 42,229 of JARQOD010004202.1, read as the reverse complement.
TTTATGGACCTAACTGTATATATTATGGTAGATATAGACTGTATGGGCTCCTGTCAGGTATATATTTCTGTAGATATAGACTGTACAGGCTCGTGTCAGGTATATATTACTGTAGATATAGACTGTATGGGCTCCTGTCAGGTATATATTATAGTATAGACTGTATGGGCCCCTGTCAGGTATATATTATAGTAGATATAGACTGTATGGGCTCCTGTCAGGTATATATTATAGTAGATATAGACTGTATGGGCCCCTGTCAGGTATATATTATGGTAGATATAGACTGTACGGGCTCCTGTCAGGTATATATTACTATAGATATAGACTGTATGGGCTTCTGTCAGGTATATATTACTGTAGATATAGACTGTACAGGCTCCTGTCAGGTATATATTACTGTAGATATAGACTGTACGGGCTCCTGTCAGGTATATATTACTGTTTAGACCGTATGGGCTCCTGTCAGGTATATATTACTGTAGATATAGACTGTATGGGCTCCTGTCAGGTATATATTACTGTTTAGACAGTATGGGCTCCTGTCAGGTATATATTACTGTAGATATAGACTGTATGGGCTCCTGTCAGGTATATATTCTGTTTAGACCGTATGGGCTCCTGTCAGGCATATATTATGGTAGATATAGACTGTACGGGCTCCTGTCAGGTATATATTATGGTAGATATAGACTGTACGGGCTCCTGTCAGGTATATATTATGGTAGATATAGACTGTACGGGCTCCTGTCAGGTATATATTACTGTAGATATAGACTGTACAGGCTCCTGTCAGGTATATATTACTGTAGATATAGACTGTAAGGCTCCTGTCAGGTATATATTACTGTTGATATAGACTGTATGGGCTCCAGTCAGGTATATATTACTGTAGATATAGACTGTACGGGCTCCTGTCAGGTATATATTACTGTAGATATAGACTGTATGGGCTCCTGTCAGGTATATATTATGGTAGATATAGACTGTATGGGCTCCAGTCAGGTATATATTACTGTAGATATAGACTGTATGGGCTCCAGTCAGGTATATATTACTGTAGATATAGACTGTACGGGCTCCTGTCAGGTATATATTACTGTAGATACAGACTGTATGGGCTCCTGTCAGGTATATATTACTGTAGATATAGACTGTACGGGCTCCTGTCAGGTATATATTACTGTAGATATAGACTGTGTGGGCTCCTGTCAGGTATATATTATTGTAGATATAGACTGTATGGGCTCCTGTCAGGTATATATTACTGTAGATATAGACTGTATGGGCTCCAGTCAGGTATATATTACTGTAGATATAGACTGTACGGGCTCCTGTCAGGTATATATTACTGTAGATACAGACTGTATGGGCTCCTATCAGGTATATATTACTGTAGATATAGACTATGGGCTCCTGTCAGGTATATATTATTGTAGATATAGACTGTATGGGCTCCTGTCAGGTCTATATTATTGTAGATATAGACTGTATGGGCTCCTGTCAGGTATATATTACTGTAGATATAGACTGTATGGGCTCCTATCAGGTATATATTACTGTAGATATAGACTATGGGCTCCTGTCAGGTATATATTACTGTAGATATAGACTATGGGCTCCTGTCAGGTATATATTATTGTAGATATAGACTGTATGGGCTCCTGTCAGGTATATATTACTGTAGATATAGACTGTATGGGATCCTGTCACGTATATATTACTGTAGATATAGACTGTACGGGCTCCTGTCAGGTATATATTACTGTAGATATAGACTGTATGGGCTCCTATCAGGTATATATTACTGTAGATATAGACTGTATGGGCTCCTGTCAGGTATATATTATGGTAGATATAGACTGTACAGGCTCCTGTCAGGTATATATTACTGTAGATATAGACTGTATGGGCTCCTATCAGGTATATATTACTGTAGATATAGACTATGGGCTCCTGTCAGGTATATATTATTGTAGATATAGACTGTATGGGCTCCTATCAGGTATATATTACTGTAGATATAGACTGTATGGTCTCCTGTCAGGTATATATTACTGTAGATATAGACTGTATGGGCTCCTGTCAGGTATATATTACTGTTTAGACCGTATGGGCTCCTGTCAGGTATATATTACTGTAGATATAGACTGTACGGGCTCCTGACAAGTATATATTATTGTAGATATAGACTGTATGGGCTCCTGTCAGGTACAGTTAGGTCCATAAATATTTGGACAGAGACATTTATCTAATTTTGGTTCTAGACATTACCACAATGAATTTGAAACAAAACAAATCAGATGCAGTTGAAGTTCAGACTTTCAGCTTTCATTTGAGGGTATCCACATTAAAATTAGATGAAGGGTTTAGGAGTTTCAGCTCCTTAACATGTGCCACCCTGTTTTAAAGGGACCAAAAGTAATTGGACAATTGACTCCAAGGCTATTTCATGGACAGGTGTGGGCAATCCCTTCATTATATCATTCTCAATTAAGCAGATAAAAGGGCTGGTGTTGATTTGAGGTGTGGTGTTTGCATTTGGAAGGTTTAGCTGTGAAGGAAACATGCGGTCAAAGGAGCTCTCCATGCAGGTGAAACAAGCTATCCTTAAGCTGCAAAAAACAGAAAAAACCCATCCGAGAAATTGCTACAACTTTAGGAGTGGCAAAATCTACAGTTTGGTACATTCTGAGAAAGAAAGAAAGCACTGGTGAACTCATCAATGCAAAAAGACCTGGGCGCCCACGGAAGACAACAGTGGTGGATGATCGCAGAATACTCTCCATGGTGAAGAGAAACCCCTTCACAACAGCCAACCAAGTGAACAACACTCTCCAGGAGGTAGGCGTATCAATATCCAATTCTACCATAAAGAGAAGACTGCATGAAATTAAATACAGAGGGTTCACTGCACGGTGCAAGCCACTCATAAGAATCAAGAATAAAAAGGCTAGGCTGGACTTTGCTAAAAAACATCTAATAAAGCCAGCACAGTTCTGGAAGAACATTCTTTGGACAGATGAAACCAAGATCAACCTCTACTAGAATGATGGAAAGAGAAAAGTATGGCGAAGGCGTGGTACAGCTCATGATCCAAAGCATACCACATCATCTGTAAAACATGGCGGAAGCAGTGTGATGGCTTGGGCATGCATGGCTGCCAGTGGCACTGGGTCACTAGTGTTTATTGATGATGTGACACAGGACAGAAACAGCCGAATGAATTCTGAGGTATTCAGAGCCATACTGTGTGCTCAGATCCAGCCAAATGCAGCCAAACTGATTGGTCGTCGATTCATACTACAGATGGACAATGACCCAAAACATAAAGCCAAAGCAACCCAGGAGTTTATTAAAGCAAAGAAGTGGAATATTCTTGAATGGCCAAGTCAGTCACCTGATCTCAACCCAATTGAACATGCATTTCACTTGTTAAAGACTAAACTTCAGACAGAAAGGCCCACAAACAAACAACAACTGAAAACCACCGCGGTGAAGGCCTGGAAGAGCATCAAAAAGAAGGAAACACAGTGTCTGGTGATGTCCATGAGTTCAAGACTTCAGGCAGTCATTGCTAACAAAGGGTTTTCAACCAAGTACTAGAAATGAACATTTTATTTACAATTATTTAATCTGTCCGATTACTTTTGGTCCCTTTAAAAACAGGGTGGCACATGTTAAGGAGCTGAAACTCCTAAACCCTTCATCCAATTTTAATGTGGATACCCTCAAATGAAAGCTGAAAGTCTGAACTTCAACTGCATCTGATTTGTTTTGTTTCAAATTCATTGTGGTAATGTCTAGAACCAAAATTAGATAAATGTTGTCTCTGTCCAAATATTTATGGACCTAACTGTGTATATTATGGTAGATATAGACTGTATGGGCTCCTGTCAGGTATATATTTCTGTAGATATAGACTGTACAGGCTCGTGTCAGGTATATATTACTGTAGATATAGACTGTATGGGCTCCTGTCAGGTATATATTATAGTATAGACTGTATGGGCCCCTGTCAGGTATATATTATAGTAGATATAGACTGTATGGGCTCCTGTCAGGTATATATTATAGTAGATATAGACTGTATGGGCCCCTGTCAGGTATATATTATGGTAGATATAGACTGTACGGGCTCCTGTCAGGTATATATTACTATAGATATAGACTGTATGGGCTTCTGTCAGGTATATATTACTGTAGATATAGACTGTACAGGCTCCTGTCAGGTATATATTACTGTAGATATAGACTGTACGGGCTCCTGTCAGGTATATATTACTGTTTAGACCGTATGGGCTCCTGTCAGGTATATATTACTGTAGATATAGACTGTATGGGCTCCTGTCAGGTATATATTACTGTTTAGACCGTATGGGCTCCTGTCAGGTATATATTACTGTAGATATAGACTGTATGGGCTCCTGTCAGGTATATATTACTGTTTAGACCGTATGGGCTCCTGTCAGGCATATATTATGGTAGATATAGACTGTACGGCTCCTGTCAGGTATATATTATGGTAGATATAGACTGTACGGGCTCCTGTCAGGTATATATTATGGTAGATATAGACTGTACGGGCTCCTGTCAGGTATATATTACTGTAGATATAGACTGTACAGGCTCCTGTCAGGTATATATTACTGTAGATATAGACTGTATGGGCTACTGTCAGGTATATGTTACTGTAGATATAGACTGTACGGGCTCCTGTCAGGTATATATTACTGTAGATATAGACTGTATGGGCTCCTGTCAGGTATATATTATTGTAGATATAGACTGTATGGGCTCCTGTCAGGTATATATTACTGTAGATATAGACTGTATGGGCTCCAGTCAGGTATATATTACTGTAGATATAGACTGTACGGGCTCCTGTCAGGTATATATTACTGTAGATACAGACTGTATGGGCTCCTGTCAGGTATATATTACTGTAGATATAGACTGTACGGGCTCCTGTCAGGTATATATTACTGTAGATATAGACTGTATGGGCTCCTGTCAGGTATATATTATTGTAGATATAGACTGTATGGGCTCCTGTCAGGTATATATTACTGTAGATATAGACTGTATGGGCTCCAGTCAGGTATATATTACTGTAGATATAGACTGTACGGGCTCCTGTCAGGTATATATTTCTGTAGATACAGACTGTATGGGCTCCTATCAGGTATATATTACTGTAGATATAGACTATGGGCTCCTGTCAGGTATATATTATTGTAGATATAGACTGTATGGGCTCCTGTCAGGTATATATTATTGTAGATATAGACTGTATGGGCTCCTGTCAGGTATATATTACTGTATAGACTGTATGGGCTCCTATCAGGTATATATTACTGTAGATATAGACTATGGGCTCCTGTCAGGTATATATTACTGTAGATATAGACTATGGGCTCCTGTCAGGTATATATTATTGTAGATATAGACTGTATGGTCTCCTGTCAGGTATATATTACTGTAGATATAGACTGTATGGGATCCTGTCACGTATATATTACTGTAGATATGGACTGTATGGGCTCCTGTCAGGTATATATTATGGTAGATATAGACTGTACAGGCTCCTGTCAGGTATATATTACTGTAGATATAGACTGTACAGGCTCCTGTCAGGTATATATTACTGTAGATATAGACTGTATGGGCTCCTATCAGGTATATATTACTGTAGATACAGACTGTATGGGCTCCTGTCAGGTATATATTATTGTAGATAGACTGTATGGGCTCCTATCAGGTATATATTACTGTAGATATAGACTTTTATTACATTACAGGAAGTAGCAGAGAGAATCTCTGCCATAAGATGTAGAAAAGCCGGTGGCCTGGATGGAATCCTACCAGAAATGCTGAAGTACAGCCCACCAGAAATACAGGCTGCAATGGTTAAACTCTTCAATATTGTGCTAAGTGCCGGCTACTTCCCTCGTACCTGGAACCAAGGCCTCATCACACCCATCCACAAGAATGGGGACAGGTATGACCCAGCCAACTACAGAGGCATATGTGTCAGCAGCAACCTGGGGAAACTGTTCAACAGCATCCTGAACAAGAGGATCCTCAGTTTCCTCACCGAACATAACGTCCTCAGCAAGAGCCAAGCAGGGTTCATGCCAAACCACCGCACCACTGACCACATCTATACCCTGCACAGCCTCATTCAGAGACACGTCCACAATACAAAGAACGGGAAGATATACGCCTGTTTCGTGGACTTTAAAAAGGCCTTTGATTCGGTGTGGCACCCGGGCTTATTCCTGAAACTGCTGGAGAGCGGAATAGGAGGAAAGACCTACGATGTTATCAAAAGCTCCTACACCGAGAACCTCTGCAGTGTGAGTGTGAACGGTAAAAGAACGGCTTATTTCCAGCAGAGCCGTGGAGTCAGACAAGGCTGCAGCCTAAGTCCAACGCTCTTCAACATTTACATCAACGAGCTGGCTACCGCTCTGGAATCTTCCACAGCACCAGGTCCCACCCTCCACGACACCCAGGTGAAATTCCTGCTGTATGCAGATGACCTGCTGCTTCTGTCACCAACCGAGAAAGGCCTCCAAGACAACCTGAAAATCTTAGAGAAATTCAGCTCCACCTGGGCACTACCGGTCAACCTAAAGAAAACCAACATCATGGTGTTCCAGAGGAGAAAGAGAAAATTAGACCAGCACCCTTCATTTGTTCTCAACAACTGCGCCCTTACAGGAACAGACAAATATACCTACCTGGGCCTAGAGATCCACCGGTCAGGAAGCTTCAAACAAGCCATAGAGACCCTGAAAGACAAGGCATGTAAAACCTTCTATGGCATCCGAAGGAAACTCTACCATCTGAAGCCACCAGTGAGGGTCTGGTTAAAAATCTTCGACTCTGTCATCGCCCCAATCCTCCTGTATGGCAGTGAAGTCTGGGGTCCTCACACCTACCCAGACTGGTCAAGGTGGGATTCCAGCCCAACAGAAATATTCCACCTGGAATTCTGCAAGCACCTTCTCCAAGTCCACCGGAGCACCTCCAACAGTGCCTGCCGGGCCGAGCTGGGCAGATTCCCTCTACACCTAACGGTTCTAAAGAGGGCACTGTCATTCCGGGCTCACCTACATAGGAGCAATCCAAGCTCCCATCACCATAAAGCCCTGACACACGTAGGTGAAACAGAAAAACTAGGACCCTCGGAACAGCTCACCCAAACCCAACCTGACCAGAACACCAATCACAACAACCTGACAAAAGCCGAAATCAGGAAGATGGTAGACGAAGGCCAGGAGAGGTATGTCAGTGACTGGAAGAACGACATCATCAGCTCCCAGAAACTGACCATGTACCGGAGTCTACAGAGAGACTACAGTCTGGCCCCATACCTGGAGAAACTCCCGGACCCCAGAGACCGCCAGATCCTGAGCCGGTATAGACTCAGTGCCCACAGTCTGGCCATCGAACCCGGCCGACACAGGCAGAGCTACAAGCCCAGGGAGGAAAGACTATGCCAACACTGTGACCAGGAGGCCATAGAGGACGAAACCCACTTCCTGCTACACTGCTCCAAATACTCAGCAGTGAGGGACACTCACTTCAGGAGACTCTCACATCTCTTCCCGGATTTCATCACCATGAAGGAGGAAGAGAAAACATATATCTTTCTGGGGAAGAAGAGAGAGCAGCGGAGATAGCAGCGCGGTATGTGAGCGAATGTCATAGACTGCGAGAAAGAGAACTATGATAGGCCATGGACTTCTATAGCCTCCACCCCGGATCTGCCCCTACCCAACATCCCTATGCCATGGACTTCTATAGCCCCCATCCCGGATCTGCGCCCCCATCACCCCTCCCTAAGCCATGGACTTCCACAACCCCTACCCTAGATCCGTCCCTACCCAACATCCCTATCCCTATCCCCCTTTTGTACACTTGCTTTGGCAAAACTAATGTGTATTTAGTCCTGCCAATAAAGCTTATTTGAATTTGAATTTGAATTTGAATTTGACTGTACGGGCTCCTGTCAGGTATATATTACTGTAGATATAGACTGTATGGGCTCCTATCAGGTATATATTACTGTAGATATAGACTGTATGGGCTCCTGTCAGGTATATATTATGGTAGATATAGACTGTACAGGCTCCTGTCAGGTATATATTACTGTAGATATAGACTGTATGGGCTCCTATCAGGTATATATTACTGTAGATATAGACTATGGGCTCCTGTCAGGTATATATTATTGTAGATATAGACTGTATGGGCTCCTATCAGGTATATATTACTGTAGATATAGACTGTATGGTCTCCTGTCAGGTATATATTACTGTAGATATAGACTGTATGGGCTCCTGTCAGGTATATATTACTGTTTAGACCGTATGGGCTCCTGTCAGATATATTACTGTAGATATAGACTGTACGGGCTCCTGACAAGTATATATTATTGTAGATATAGACTGTATGGGCTCCTGTCAGGTACAGTTAGGTCCATAAATATTTGGACAGAGACAACATTTATCTAATTTTGGTTCTAGACATTACCACAATGAATTTGAAACAAAACAAATCAGATGCAGTTGAAGTTCAGACTTTCAGCTTTCATTTGAGGGTATCCACATTAAAATTGGATGAAGGGTTTAGGAGTTTCAGCTCCTTAACATGTGCCACCCTGTTTTTAAAGGGACCAAAAGTAATTGGACAATTGACTCCAAGGCTATTTCATGGACAGGTGTGGGCAATCCCTTCATTATATCATTCTCAATTAAGCAGATAAAAGGGCTGGTGTTGATTTGAGGTGTGGTGTTTGCATTTGGAAGGTTTAGCTGTGAAGGAAACATGCGGTCAAAGGAGCTCTCCATGCAGGTGAAACAAGCTATCCTTAAGCTGCAAAAAACAAAAAAACCCATCCGAGAAATTGCTACAACTTTAGGAGTGGCAAAATCTACAGTTTGGTACATTCTGAGAAAGAAAGCACTGGTGAACTCATCAATGCAAAAAGACCTGGGCGCCCACGGAAGACAACAGTGGTGGATGATCGCAGAATACTCTCCATGGTGAAGAGAAACCCCTTCACAACAGCCAACCAAGTGAACAACACTCTCCAGGAGGTAGGCGTATCAAAATCCAAAACTACCATAAAGAGAAGACTGCATGAAATTAAATACAGAGGGTTCACTGCACGGTGCAAGCCACTCATAAGAATCAAGAATAAAAAGGCTAGGCTGGACTTTGCTAAAAAACATCTAATAAAGCCAGCACAGTTCTGGAAGAACATTCTTTGGACAGATGAAACCAAGATCAACCTCTACTAGAATGATGGAAAGAGAAAAGTATGGCGAAGGCGTGGTACAGCTCATGATCCAAAGCATACCACATCATCTGTAAAACATGGCGGAAGCAGTGTGATGGCTTGGGCATGCATGGCTGCCAGTGGCACTGGGTCACTAGTGTTTATTGATGATGTGACACAGGACAGAAACAGCCGAATGAATTCTGAGGTATTCAGAGCCATACTGTGTGCTCAGATCCAGCCAAATGCAGCCAAACTGATTGGTCGTCGTTTCATACTACAGATGGACAATGACCCAAAACATAAAGCCAAAGCAACCCAGGAGTTTATTAAAGCAAAGAAGTGGAATATTCTTGAATGGCCAAGTCAGTCACCTGATCTCAACCCAATTGAACATGCATTTCACTTGTTAAAGACTAAACTTCAGACAGAAAGGCCCACAAACAAACAACAACTGAAAACCACCGCGGTGAAGGCCTGGCAGAGCATCAAAAAGAAGGAAACACAGTGTCTGGTGATGTCCATGAGTTCAAGACTTCAGGCAGTCATTGCTAACAAAGGGTTTTCAACCAAGTACTAGAAATGAACATTTTATTTACAATTATTTAATCTGTCCAATTACTTTTGGTCCCTTTAAAAATAGGGTGGCACATGTTAAGGAGCTGAAACTCCTAAACCCTTCATCCAATTTTAATGTGGATACTCCTGTCAAATAATACTAAGTCTGAACTTACTGCTCTGATTGTGATCAATCATTGGTAATTTAGACTGTAAAATGTGTCTCTGTCCCAAATTTATGGACTAACTGTATATATTATGTAGATATAGACTGTATGGGCTCCTGTCAGGTATATATTTCTGTAGATATAGACTGTACGGCTCTGTCAGGTATATATTACTGTAATATAGACTGTATGGGCTCCTGTCAGGTATATATTATAGTATAGACTGTATGGGCCCCTGTCAGGTATATATTATAGTAGATATAGACTGTATGGGCTCCTGTCAGGTATATATTACATAGATATAGACTGTATGGGCTCCTGTCAGGTATATATTACTGTAGATATAGACTGTACAGGCTCCTGTCAGGTATATATTACTGTAGATATAGACTGTACGGGCTCCTGTCAGGTATATATTACTGTAGTATAGACTGTATGGGCTCCTGTCAGGTATATATTACTGTTTAGACCGTATGGGCTCCTGTCAGGTATATATTACTGTAGATATAGACTGTATGGGCTCCTGTCAGGTATATATTACTGTAGTATAGACCGTATGGGCTCCTGTCAGGATATATTATGTAGATATAGACTGTACGGGCTCCTGTCAGGTATATATTATGTAGATATAGACTGTACGGGCTCCTGTCAGGTATATATTACTGTAATATAGACTGTACGGGCTCCTGTCAGGTATATATTACTGTAGATATAGACTGTATGGGCTCCTGTCAGGTATATATTACTGTAGATATAGACTGTACGGGCTCCTGTCAGGTATATATTACTGTAGATATAGACTGTATGGGCTCCTGTCAGGTATATATTATTGTAGATATAGACTGTATGGGCTCCTGTCAGGTATATATTACTGTAAATATAGACTGTATGGGCTCCAGTCAGGTATATATTACTGTAGATATAGACTGTACGGGCTCCTGTCAGGTATATATTACTGTAGATACAGACTGTATGGGCTCCTGTCAGGTATATATTACTGTAGATATAGACTGTACGGGCTCCTGTCAGGTATATATTACTGTAGATATAGACTGTATGGGCTCCTGTCAGGTATATATTATTGTAGATATAGACTGTATGGGCTCCTGTCAGGTATATATTACTGTAGATATAGACTGTATGGGCTCCAGTCAGGTATATATTACTGTAGATATAGACTGTACGGGCTCCTGTCAGGTATATATTACTGTAGATACAGACTGTATGGGCTCCTAGTCAGGTATATATTACTGTAGATATAGACTGTATGGGCTCCTGTCAGGTATATATTATGTAGATATAGACTGTATGGGCTCCTGTCAGGTATATATTATTGTAGATATAGACTGTATGGGCTCCTGTCAGGTATATATTACTGTAGATATAGACTGTATGGGCTCCTATCAGGTATATATTACTGTAGATATAGACTATGGGCTCCTGTCAGGTATATATTAATAGCTTGGCACTGTAGTATATATATGTAGATATGGCGTAGTCCTGTCAGGTATATATTACTGTAGATATGACTGTATGGGCTCCTGTCAGGTATATATTATGTAGATATAGACTGTATGGGCTCCTGTCAGGTATATATTACTGTAGATATAGACTGTATGGGCTCCTGTCAGGTATATATTACTGTAGATATAGACTGTATGGGCTCCTGTCAGGTATATATTACTGTAGATAAGACTGTATGGGCTCCTGTCAGGTATATATTATGTAGATAAGACTGTATGGCTCCTATAGGTATATATTACTGTAGATATAGACTGTATGGGCTCCTGTCAGGTATATATTACTGTAGATATAGACTGTATGGGCTCCTATCAGGTATATATTACTGTAGATATAGACTGTATGGGCTCCTGTCAGGTATATATTACTGTAGATATAGACTGTAGGCTCCTTCAGGTATATATTACTGTAGATATAGACTGTATGGGCTCCTGTCAGGTATATATTACTGTAGATATAGACTGTAAGGCTCCTGTCAGTAATATTATGTAGAATAGACTGTATGGCTCCTATCAGTATAATTACTGTAGATATAGACTTATGGGCTCCTGTCAGGTATATATTATGTAGATATAGACTGTATGGGCTCTATCAGGTATATATTACTGTAGATATAGACTGTATGGGCTCCTGTCAGGTATATATTACTGTAGATATAGACTGTATGGGCTCCTGTCAGGTATATATTACTGTTTAGACTGTATGGGCTCCTGTCAGGTATATATTACTGTAGATATAGACTGTATGGCTCCTGACAGTATATATTATTGTAGATATAGACTGTATGGGCTCTTCAGGTACAGTTATCCATAAATATTTGGACAGAGACTACATTTATCTAATTTGGTCTAGACTTACCACATGATTTGAAACAACAAAATAGATGCATTGAAGTTCAGACTTTCAGCTTTCATTAGGGTATCCAATAAAATTGGATGAAGGTAGATTTTCAGTCCTAACATGTGCCACCCTGATTTTTAAAGGACCAAAAGTAATTGGCAATTGACTTCCAAGGCATTTATGACAGGTGTGGGCATTTCATTTATCATCTCAATTAAGCAATAAAAGGGCTGGTGTTGATTTGAGTTGGTGTTTGCATTTGGAAGGTTTAGCTGTGAAGGAAACATGCGGTCAAAGGAGCTCTCCATGCAGGTGAAACAAGCTATCCTTAAGCTGCAAAAAACAGAAAAAACCCATCCGAGAAATTGCTACAACTTTAGGAGTGGCAAAATCTACAGTTTGGTACATTCTGAGAAAGAAAGAAAGCACTGGTGAACTCATCAATGCAAAAAGACCTGGGCGCCCACGGAAGACAACAGTGGTGGATGATCGCAGAATACTCTCCATGGTGAAGAGAAACCCCTTCACAACAGCCAACCAAGTGAACAACACTCTCCAGGAGGTAGGCGTATCAAAATCCAAAACTACCATAAAGAGAAGACTGCATGAAATTAAATACAGAGGGTTCACTGCACGGTGCAAGCCACTCATAAGAATCAAGAATAAAAAGGCTAGGCTGGACTTTGCTAAAAAACATCTAATAAAGCCAGCACAGTTCTGGAAGAACATTCTTTGGACAGATGAAACCAAGATCAACCTCTACTAGAATGATGGAAAGAGAAAAGTATGGCGAAGGCGTGGTACAGCTCATGATCCAAAGCATACCACATCATCTGTAAAACATGGCGGAAGCAGTGTGATGGCTTGGGCATGCATGGCTGCCAGTGGCACTGGGTCACTAGTGTTTATTGATGATGTGACACAGGACAGAAACAGCCGAATGAATTCTGAGGTATTCAGAGCCATACTGTGTGCTCAGATCCAGCCAAATGCAGCCAAACTGATTGGTCGTCGTTTCATACTACAGATGGACAATGACCCAAAACATAAAGCCAAAGCAACCCAGGAGTTTATTAAAGCAAAGAAGTGGAATATTCTTGAATGGCCAAGTCAGTCACCTGATCTCAACCCAATTGAACATGCATTTCACTTGTTAAAGACTAAACTTCAGACAGAAAGGCCCACAAACAAACAACAACTGAAAACCACCGCGGTGAAGGCCTGGCAGAGCATCAAAAAGAAGGAAACACAGTGTCTGGTGATGTCCATGAGTTCAAGACTTCAGGCAGTCATTGCTAACAAAGGGTTTTCAACCAAGTACTAGAAATGAACATTTTATTTACAATTATTTAATCTGTCCAATTACTTTTGGTCCCTTTAAAAATAGGGTGGCACATGTTAAGGAGCTGAAACTCCTAAACCCTTCATCCAATTTTAATGTGGATACCCTCAAATGAAAGCTGAAAGTCTGAACTTCAACTGCATCTGATTTGTTTTGATTCAAATTCATTGTGGTAATGTCTAGAACCAAAATTAGATAAATGTTGTCTCTGTCCAAATATTTATGGACCTAACTGTATATATTATGGTAGATATAGACTGTATGGGCTCCTGTCAGGTATTATATTCTGTAGATATAGACTGTACAGGCTCGTGTCAGGTATATATTACTGTAGATATAGACTGTATGGGCTCCTGTCAGGTATATATTATAGTATAGACTGTATGAGCCCCTGTCAGGTATATATTATAGTAGATATAGACTGTATGGGCTCCTGTCAGGTATATATTACTATAGATATAGACTGTATGGGCTCCTGTCAGGTATATATTACTGTAGATATAGACTGTACAGGCTCCTGTCAGGTATATATTACTGTAGATATAGACTGTACGGGCTCCTGTCAGGTATATATTACTGTTAGAACCGTATGGGCTCCTGTCAGGTATATATTACTGTAGATATAGGCTGTATGGGCTCCTGTCAGGTATATATTACTGTTTAGACCGTATGGGCTCCTGTCAGGTATATATTACTGTAGATATAGGCTGTATGGGCTCCTGTCAGGTATATATTACGTGTTAGACCGTATGGGCTCCTGTCAGGATATATTATGGTAGATATAGACTGTACGGGCTCCTGTCAGGTATATATTATGGTAGATTATGACGTACGGCTCTGTCAGGTATATATTATGGTAGATATAGACTGTACGGGCTCCTGTCAGGTATATATTACTGTAGATATAGACTGTACAGGCTCCTGTCAGGTATATATTACTATAGATATAGACTGTATGGGCTCCTGTCAGGTATATATTACTGTAGATATAGACTGTACGGGCTCCTGTCAGGTATATATTACTGTAGATATAGACTGTATGGGCTCCTGTCAGGTATATATTATTGTAGATATAGACTGTATGGGCTCCTGTCAGGTATATATTACTGTAGATACAGACTGTATGGGCTCCTGTCAGGTATATATTACTGTAGATATAGACTGTACGGGCTCCTGTCAGGTATATATTACTGTAGATATAGACTGTATGGGCTCCTGTCAGGTATATATTATGTAGATATAGACTGTATGGGCTCCTGTCAGGTATATATTACTGTAGATATAGACTGTATGGGCTCCAGTCAGGTATATATTACTGTAGATATAGACTGTACGGGCTCCAGTCAGGTATATTACTGTAGATATAGACTGTACGGGCTCCTGTCAGGTATATATTACTGTAGATACAGACTGTATGGGCTCCTATCAGGTATATATTACTGTTTAGACCGTATGGGCTCCTGTCAGGCATATATTATGTAGATATAGACTGTACGGGCTCCTGTCAGGTATATATTATGGTAGATATAGACTGTACGGGCTCCTGTCAGTATATATTATGGTAGATATAGACTGTACGGGCTCCTGTCAGGTATATATTACTGTAGATATAGACTGTACAGACTCCTGTCAGGTATATATTACTGTAGATATAGACTGTATGGGCTCCTGTCAGGTATATATTACTGTAGATATAGACTGTACGGGCTCCTGTCAGGTATATATTACTGTAGATATAGACTGTATGGGCTCCTGTCAGGTATATATTATGGTAGATATAGACTGTACAGGCTCCTGTCAGGTATATATTACTGTAGATATAGACTGTACAGGCTCCTGTCAGGTATATATTACTGTAGATATAGACTGTATGGGCTCCTATCAGGTATATATTACTGTAGATACAGACTGTATGGCTCCTGTCAGGTATATATTATTGTAGATAGACTGTATGGGCTCCTATCAGGTATATATTACTGTAGATATAGACTGTACGGCTCCTGTCAGGTATATATTACTGTAGATATAGACTGTATGGGCTCCTATCAGGTATATATTACTGTAGATATAGACTGTATGGGCTCCTGTCAGGTATATATTATGGTAGATATAGACTATGGGCTCCTGTCAGGTATATATTATTGTAGATATAGACTGTATGGGCTCCTATCAGGTATATATTACTGTAGATATAGACTGTATGGTCTCCTGTCAGGTATATATTACTGTAGATATAGACTGTATGGGCTCCTGTCAGGTATATATTACTGTTTAGACCGTATGGGCTCCTGTCAGGTATATATTACTGTAGATATAGACTGTACGGGCTCCTGACAAGTATATATTATTGTAGATATAGACTGTATGGGCTCCTGTCAGGTACAGTTAGGTCCATAAATATTTGGACAGAGACAACATTTATCTAATTTTGGTTCTAGACATTACCACAATGAATTTGAAACAAAACAAATCAGATGCAGTTGAAGTTCAGACTTTCAGCTTTCATTTGAGGGTATCCACATTAAAATTGGATGAAGGGTTTAGGAGTTTCAGCTCCTTAACATGTGCCACCCTGTTTTTAAAGGGACCAAAAGTAATTGGACAATTGACTCCAAGGCTATTTCATGGACAGGTGTGGGCAATCCCTTCATTATATCATTCTCAATTAAGCAGATAAAAGGGCTGGTGTTGATTTGAGGTGTGGTGTTTGCATTTGGAAGGTTTAGCTGTGAAGGAAACATGCGGTCAAAGGAGCTCTCCATGCAGGTGAAACAAGCTATCCTTAAGCTGCAAAAAACAGAAAAAACCCATCCGAGAAATTGCTACAACTTTAGGAGTGGCAAAATCTACAGTTTGGTACATTCTGAGAAAGAAAGAAAGCACTGGTGAACTCATCAATGCAAAAAGACCTGGGCGCCCACGGAAGACAACAGTGGTGGATGATCGCAGAATACTCTCCATGGTGAAGAGAAACCCCTTCACAACAGCCAACCAAGTGAACAACACTCTCCAGGAGGTAGGCGTATCAATATCCAAATCTACCATAAAGAGAAGACTGCATGAAATTAAATACAGAGGGTTCACTGCACGGTGCAAGCCACTCATAAGAATCAAGAATAAAAAGGCTAGGCTGGACTTTGCTAAAAAACATCTAATAAAGCCAGCACAGTTCTGGAAGAACATTCTTTGGACAGATGAAACCAAGATCAACCTCTACTAGAATGATGGAAAGAGAAAAGTATGGCGAAGGCGTGGTACAGCTCATGATCCAAAGCATACCACATCATCTGTAAAACATGGCGGAAGCAGTGTGATGTCTTGGGCATGCATGGCTGCCAGTGGCACTGGGTCACTAGTGTTTATTGATGATGTGACACAGGACAGAAACAGCCGAATGAATTCTGAGGTATTCAGAGCCATACTGTGTGCTCAGATCCAGCCAAATGCAGCCAAACTGATTGGTCGTCGTTTCATACTACAGATGGACAATGACCCAAAACATAAAGCCAAAGCAACCCAGGAGTTTATTAAAGCAAAGAAGTGGAATATTCTTGAATGGCCAAGTCAGTCACCTGATCTCAACCCAATTGAACATGCATTTCACTTGTTAAAGACTAAACTTCAGACAGAAAGGCCCACAAACAAACAACAACTGAAAACCACCGCGGTGAAGGCCTGGCAGAGCATCAAAAAGAAGGAAACACAGTGTCTGGTGATGTCCATGAGTTCAAGACTTCAGGCAGTCATTGCTAACAAAGGGTTTTCAACCAAGTACTAGAAATGAACATTTTATTTACAATTATTTAATCTGTCCAATTACTTTTGGTCCCTTTAAAAACAGGGTGGCACATGTTAAGGAGCTGAAACTCCTAAACCCTTCATCCAATTTTAATGTGGATACCCTCAAATGAAAGCTGAAAGTCTGAACTTCAACTGCATCTGATTTGTTTTGTTTCAAATTCATTGTGGTAATGTCTAGAACCAAAATTAGATAAATGTTGTCTCTGTCCAAATATTATGACCTAACTGTATATATTATGGTAGATATAGACTGTATGGGCTCCTGTCAGGTATATATTTCTGTAGATATAGACTGTACAGACTCGTGTCAGGTATATATTACTGTAGATATAGACTGTATGGGCTCCTGTCAGGTATATATTATAGTATAGACTGTATGGGCCCCTGTCAGGTATATATTATAGAGATATAGACTGTATGGGCTCCTGTCAGGTATATATTATAGTAGATATAGACTGTATGGGCCCCTGTCAGTTATATATTATGGTAGATATAGACTGTACGGGCTCCTGTCAGGTATATATTACTATAGATATAGACTGTATGGGCTCCTGTCAGGTATATATTACTGTAGATATAGACTGTACAGGCTCCTGTCAGGTATATATTACTGTAGATATAGACTGTACGGGCTCCTGTCAGGTATATATTACTGTTTAGACCGTATGGCTCCTGTCAGGTATATATTACTGTAGATATAGGCTGTATGGGCTCCTGTCAGGTATATATTACTGTTTAGACCGTATGGGCTCCTGTCAGGTATATATTACTGTAGATATAGACTGTATGGGCTCCTGTCAGGTATATATTACTGTTTAGACCGTATGGGCTCCTGTCAGGCATATATTATGGTAGATATAGACTGTATGGGCTCCTGTCAGGTATATATTATGGTAGATATAGACTGTACGGGCTCCTGTCAGGTATATATTATGGTAGATATAGACTGTACGGGCTCCTGTCAGGTATATATTACTGTAGATAAAGACTGTACAGGCTCCTGTCAGGTATATATTACTATAGATATAGACTGTATGGGCTCCTGTCAGGTATATATTACTGTAGATATAGACTGTAACGGGCTCCTGTCAGGTATATATTACTGTAGATATAGACTGTATGGGCTCCTGTCAGGTATATATTACTGTAGATACAGACTGTATGGGCTCCTGTCAGGTATATATTACTGTAGATATAGACTGTACGGGCTCCTGTCAGGTATATATTACTGTAGATATAGACTGTATGGGCTCCTGTCAGGTATATATTATTGTAGATATAGACTGTATGGGCTCCTGTCAGGTATATATTACTGTAGATATAGACTGTATGGGCTCCAGTCAGGTATATATTACTGTAGATATAGACTGTACGGGCTCCTGTCAGGTATATATTACTGTAGATACAGACTGTATGGGCTCCTATCAGGTATATATTACTGTTTAGACCGTATGGGCTCCTGTCAGGCATATATTATGGTAGATATAGACTGTACGGGCTCCTGTCAGGTATATATTATGGTAGATATAGACTGTACGGGCTCCTGTCAGGTATATATTATGGTAGATATAGACTGTACGGGCTCCTGTCAGGTATATATACTGTAGATATAGACTGTACAGACTCCTGTCAGGTATATATTACTGTAGATATAGACTGTATGGGCTCCTGTCAGGTATATATTACTGTAGATATAGACTGTACGGGCTCCTGTCAGGTATAATACTGTAGATATAGACTGTATGGGCTCCTGTCAGGTATATATTATTGTAGATATAGACTGTATGGGCTTCTGTCAGGTATATATTACTGTAGATATAGACTGTACGGCTCCTGTCAGGTATATATTACTGTAGATATATAGACTGTACAGACTCCTGTCAGGTATATATTACTGTAGATATAGACTGTATGGGCTCCTGTCAGGTATATATTACTGTAGATATAGACTGTACGGGCTCCTGTCAGGTATATATTACTGTAGATATAGACTGTATGGGCTCCTGTCAGGTATATATTATTGTAGATATAGACTGTATGGGCTCCTGTCAGGTATATATTACTGTAGATATAGACTGTATGGGCTCCAGTCAGGTATATATTACTGTAGATATAGACTGTACGGGCTCCTGTCAGGTATATATTACTGTAGATACAGACTGTATGGGCTCCTGTCAGGTATATATTACTGTAGATATAGACTGTACGGCTCCTGTCAGGTATATATTACTGTAGATATAGACTGTATGGGCTCCTGTCAGGTATATATTATTGTAGATATAGACTGTATGGGCTCCTGTCAGGTATATATTACTGTAGATATAGACTGTATGGGCTCCAGTCAGATATATATTACTGTAGATATAGACTGTACGGGCTCCTGTCAGGTATATATTACTGTAGATACAGACTGTATGGGCTCCTATCAGGTATATATTACTGTAGATATAGACTATGGGCTCCTGTCAGGTATATATTATTGTAGATATAGACTGTATGGGCTCTTGTCAGGTATATATTACTGTAGATATAGACTGTATGGGCTCCTATCAGGTATATATTACTGTAGATATAGACTATGGGCTCCTGTCAGGTATATATTACTGTAGATATAGACTATGGGCTCCTGTCAGGTATATATTATTGTAGATATAGACTGTATGGGCTCCTGTCAGGTATGTATTACTGTAGATATAGACTGTATGGGATCCTGTCACGTATATATTACTGTAGATATAGACTGTATGGGCTCCTGTCAGGTATATATTATGGTAGATATAGACTGTACAGGCTCCTGTCAGTATATATTACTGTAGATATAGACTGTACAGGCTCCTGTCAGGTATATATTACTGTAGATATAGACTGTATGGGCTCCTATCAGGTATATATTACTGTAGATACAGACTGTATGGGCTCCTGTCAGGTATATATTATTGTAGATAGACTGTATGGGCTCCTATCAGGTATATATTACTGTAGATATAGACTGTACGGGCTCCTGTCAGGTATATATTACTGTAGATATAGACTGTATGGGCTCCTATCAGGTATATATTACTGTAGATATAGACTGTATGGGCTCCTGTCAGGTATATATTATGGTAGATATAGACTGTACAGGCTCCTGTCAGGTATATATTACTGTAGATATAGACTGTATGGGCTCCTATCAGGTATATATTACTGTAGATATAGACTATGGGCTCCTGTCAGGTATATATTATTGTAGATATAGACTGTATGGGCTCCTATCAGGTATATATTACTGTAGATATAGACTGTATGGTCTCCTGTCAGGTATATATTACTGTAGATATAGACTGTATGGGCTCCTGTCAGGTATATATTACTGTTTAGACCGTATGGGCTCCTGTCAGGTATATATTACTGTAGATATAGACTGTACGGGCTCCTGACAAGTATATATTATTGTAGATATAGACTGTATGGGCTCCTGTCAGGTACAGTTAGGTCCATAAATATTTGGACAGAGACAACATTTATCTAATTTTGGTTCTAGACATTACCACAATGAATTTGAAACAAAACAAATCAGATGCAGTTGAAGTTCAGACTTTCAGCTTTCATTTGAGGGTATCCACATTAAAATTGGATGAAGGGTTTAGGAGTTTCAGCTCCTTAACATGTGCCACCCTGTTTTTAAAGGGACCAAAAGTAATTGGACAATTGACTCCAAGGCTATTTCATGGACAGGTGTGGGCAATCCCTTCATTATATCATTCTCAATTAAGCAGATAAAAGGGCTGGTGTTGATTTGAGGTGTGGTGTTTGCATTTGGAAGGTTTAGCTGTGAAGGAAACATGCGGTCAAAGGAGCTCTCCATGCAGGTGAAACAAGCTATCCTTAAGCTGCAAAAAACAGAAAAAACCCATCCGAGAAATTGCTACAACTTTAGGAGTGGCAAAATCTACAGTTTGGTACATTCTGAGAAAGAAAGAAAGCACTGGTGAACTCATCAATGCAAAAAGACCTGGGCGCCCACGGAAGACAACAGTGGTGGATGATCGCAGAATACTCTCCATGGTGAAGAGAAACCCCTTCACAACAGCCAACCAAGTGAACAACACTCTCCAGGAGGTAGGCGTATCAATATCCAAATCTACCATAAAGAGAAGACTGCATGAAATTAAATACAGAGGGTTCACTGCACGGTGCAAGCCACTCATAAGAATCAAGAATAAAAAGGCTAGGCTGGACTTTGCTAAAAAACATCTAATAAAGCCAGCACAGTTCTGGAAGAACATTCTTTGGACAGATGAAACCAAGATCAACCTCTACTAGAATGATGGAAAGAGAAAAGTATGGCGAAGGCGTGGTACAGCTCATGATCCAAAGCATACCACATCATCTGTAAAACATGGCGGAAGCAGTGTGATGCTTGGGCATGCATGGCTGCCAGTGGCACTGGGTCACTAGTGTTTATTGATGATGTGACACAGGACAGAAACAGCCGAATGAATTCTGAGGTATTCAGAGCCATACTGTGTGCTCAGATCCAGCCAAATGCAGCCAAACTGATTGGTCGTCGTTTCATACTACAGATGGACAATGACCCAAAACATAAAGCCAAAGCAACCCAGGAGTTTATTAAAGCAAAGAAGTGGAATATTCTTGAATGGCCAAGTCAGTCACCTGATCTCAACCCAATTGAACATGCATTTCACTTGTTAAAGACTAAACTTCAGACAGAAAGGCCCACAAACAAACAACAACTGAAAACCACCGCGGTGAAGGCCTGGCAGAGCATCAAAAAGAAGGAAACACAGTGTCTGGTGATGTCCATGAGTTCAAGACTTCAGGCAGTCATTGCTAACAAAGGGTTTTCAACCAAGTACTAGAAATGAACATTTTATTTACAATTATTTAATCTGTCCAATTACTTTTGGTCCCTTTAAAAACAGGGTGGCACATGTTAAGGAGCTGAAACTCCTAAACCCTTCATCCAATTTTAATGTGGATACCCTCAAATGAAAGCTGAAAGTCTGAACTTCAACTGCATCTGATTTGTTTTGTTTCAAATTCATTGTGGTAATGTCTAGAACCAAAATTAGATAAATGTTGTCTCTGTCCAAATATTTATGGACCTAACTGTATATATTATGGTAGATATAGACTGTATGGGCTCCTGTCAGGTATATATTTCTGTAGATATAGACTGTACAGACTCGTGTCAGGTATATATTACTGTAGATATAGACTGTATGGGCTCCTGTCAGGTATATATTATAGTATAGACTGTATGGGCCCCTGTCAGGTATATATTATAGTAGATATAGACTGTATGGGCTCCTGTCAGGTATATATTATAGTAGATATAGACTGTATGGGCCCCTGTCAGGTATATATTATGGTAGATATAGACTGTACGGGCTCCTGTCAGGTATATATTACTATAGATATAGACTGTATGGGCTCCTGTCAGGTATATATTACTGTAGATATAGACTGTACAGGCTCCTGTCAGGTATATATTACTGTAGATATAGACTGTACGGGCTCCTGTCAGGTATATATTACTGTTTAGACCGTATGGGCTCCTGTCAGGTATATATTACTGTAGATATAGACTGTATGGGCTCCTGTCAGGTATATATTACTGTTTAGACCGTATGGGCTCCTGTCAGGTATATATTACTGTAGATATAGACCGTATGGGCTCCTGTCAGGCATATATTATGGTAGATATAGACTGTATGGGTTCCTGGTAAGTCCTTTAAGTGTTTTGGATCCAGAAAGTAGTATATGAAGTAGACACGTGCCTTTTGTGTCTGTAGCTCTACTGTAGTGTGTGGGAGTTCTTAATCATTAGTCTAGAAGCAAAAACACTCCTAATAATAATAAAAATAATCTTTATTTATATAGCGCCAACATATTCCACAGCGCTTTACAGTTTAACAGTTTCAAAACACAAGTCATAAGTAACAAAATTAACAATACAATAATTAAAGCAAAATAAGCCGCCCCTGCTCGTGAGAGCTTACAATCTACAAAGAGGTGGGGGAGATACAAAGTACAGGTGTGTATATACAATGGTGCATTTACAATGATGGTCCAGCCATTGTGAGGGAGTGAGGGATGGATGGAGATAGTTAATGGGCTACACACACACACATATAATGACTTTGATTAGTGAACGTGATAGGCGCTCTGAACCAAAGTCTTTTGAGGGAGCGCCTGAAACTATGCAAATTGTGGATAGTCCTAATTTCTTGGGGTAGAGCATTCCAGAGGATTGGCACAGCGCTGGAGAAGTCTTGGAGTCGGGAGGTACAGATTAATGCAGAGGTTAGTCGAAAGTCATATGCAAAGCGCAGTGGTCGGTTAGGCCGATAGACAGAAATGAGGGAGGAGATGTAGGGGGGTGCTGCACTGTGGAGAGCTTTGTGGGTGAGAACAAGTACTTTGAATTGGATCCTATAATGAATGGGCAGCCAATGTAAGGACTGGCGAAGAGCGGACGCGTCTGAGTACCGATTAGCCACATGGACGACGCTCGCTGCTGCATTATGTACTGGAGAGGGGATAGTCGAGTAACAGGGAGGCCAATTAATAGAGCGTTGCAGCAGTCTAGGCGGGAGTGGATCAGGGCGACAATGCGGGTTTTTGTTGTTTCCATGTTGAGAAAAGGGCAGATTCTAGAGATGTTCTTTAGGTGTAAGCGGCAATAGTTTGTGTATGGGATGTGAAGGAGAGATTGTTGTCAAACGTAACACCCAGACAAGCGCGCCTGTGGCCATGGTGTTATTATGGTGCCGCCCACAGAGACAGAAATGTCATATTTAGGGAGGTTAGTAGACGGCAGGAGCAGAATAAGTTCAGTCTTTGAGAGGTTGAGTTTCAGATAGAGAGCGGACATGATGTTGGAGACTGCGGACAGACAGTCACTGGCGTTCTGTAGTACAGCGGGGGTGAGGTCGGGGGCTGACGTGTATACTTGTATGTCATCAGCATAAATATGGGACTGAAAGCCAAATCTGCTGATGGTCTGTCCAATTGGGTCCGTGTAGAGAGAGAAAGGACTAATCCCTGAGGTAACAAATTTAGCAAAAAAAGAAAAAAGGGGGATATTAAGACTTAACATTTATTCCAAAAACGTTAAAATTGGACACACATAATAAAACACCATCCTCTATTAGTGTATTGAGGATTTATGATATATGTCAGAGAGAGTAGTAAATACTGGGGGACCGATACAATAAAGTAGCAGCAAAAATTATTAATTATTATTTGAGTTCTGTCCACAATATCATGAGCAAATATATTTAGACGCCATCAATAAGGAACGATCTCACCCGTTCAGCAGACGTCTTTCAATGCATCTCTCTCTGAAGCAATGTTTATCCATATTTGCCATATCCCCTGATGAATCCTAATGGAGGAAACGCGTTGGGAAAAGGCTTCTTACAATTGGGACTATGATTTATGCATGGGCCTCTAGAAAGACGTCTGCTGAACGGGTGAGATCGTTCCTTATTGATGGCGTCTAAATATATTTGCTCATGATATTGTGGACAGCATTAATGTCAATTCTAGCGGTGCTAGATTGCCTCTATATATAGTGGTTCTAGCGGTGCAGAACTCAAATAATAATTAATAATTTTTGCTGCTACTTTATTGTATCGGTCCCCCAGTATTTACTACTCTCTCTGACATATATCATAAATCCTCAATACACTAATAGAGGATGGTGTTTTATTATGTGTGTCCAATTTTAACGTTTTTGGAATAAATGTTAAGTCTTAATATCCCCCTTTTTTCTTTTTTTGCTAAATTTGTTATAATCTAAAAGGGTTTTTTCATATCTAATTGTGCTTTAACCATAATCCCTGAGGTACCCCGACAGTGAGAGGAAAAGATGACGTGGAGCCAGCGAACAAAACACTGAAGGAGCGGTCAGAAAGATAGGAAGAGAACCAGGAGAGAACAGTATCCTTAATACCTAGTGACTGGAGCTAGAGAGTAGGAGACGGTCAACAGTGTCGAAAGCTGCAGAAAGGTCGAGAAGAATGAGCAGAAAGTGGTCACCATTACATTTTGCTGGCAGAAGGTCATTGGTCACTTTGATAAGTGCAGTTTCTGTCGAATGTAGGGGGCAGAAGCCGGACTGTGAAGGGTCTAGGAGGGAGGGAGTGGAGAGGTAACGGGTAAGGCGGAAGTAGACTACGCGCTCCCAAAGTTTATATATGAGGCGAGATTGGAGACTGTTGTGTACTTTTTTGTGCAAGATAGGTCGAGAGCGGGTTTCTTTAGTAATGGAGTAACAATAGAGTGAAGAAGGATGGGAAAATGCCCGAGGAGAGGGAGAGATTAAAGATT
This sequence comes from Oophaga sylvatica, assembly GCA_033576555.1. Lineage (NCBI taxonomy): Eukaryota > Metazoa > Chordata > Amphibia > Anura > Dendrobatidae > Oophaga > Oophaga sylvatica. The sequence continues at coordinate 16,368 of JARQOD010004202.1, read as the reverse complement.
GTAGTTAGGTGAGTTGTGACAACTGGAGAGACTGGAGGAGATGTGAGGGAATGGGGTCGTAGTGCATGTAGTCGGAAGAGAAGAAGAGAGGAGTCTGGAGACTTCTGTGATGGAATCAAATGTGGAAAGTGACCCAGGGGAATGGCAGGCACAGTACCATATAAGGAATGTGCCTCTGTGGAGCCCCAAAAAAAAAGCTAGAACCTGTGTGCAGTGCCCATTTCCTCCCTCCCACTACTCCCCACGTGATGCCATAATTCGGACGCCCAACTGACGAATGGGAAGAGGAAGGGGGGCATCCGGCCACATCCTCAGGGGTTAAATTCAGGTGCCTTGGGTCTGCGACTGCCTCTTTCTCCCCGGCTGACCCTTGGAAGCTTTTGGCCCACCCTCCCTCCCTTATAGATTCACGGATGTGCTGCGCAACTATTGTTAAAATGTTTAAAAAAAAAATTCAAAATTATTCACGTTGTTATGGTTGTTATTAAGTCACAGCAGTAGTATAGAGGGGGGCCAAGGTTCGTAACCTCTCGTCTTGCTCGTCCAGCGATCATTAAAGGGGCCTTCAGCGAGGAGTCCGTTGCGAATTGTACTTGCCTCTCTCTTATTAAATTGACTAAACTGTGACCGACCTGTTCAACCCATCCAGGCCCGTCGGTGGTTTTTATTACGGGATTGGTGCCAGGCGGGAAGGCACAGTTTACATCACACGGGTCTCTGCAGTCATGCAGGGAGTCACAGCACTTGGTGGTTGGGAGCAGATTTCCTGACGGATATTATCTATTTTTTCTAGAAAGTGAGGCCAGGTCATCAGCACAAATGTCTGTGAAAGGGGCTTGTGCTTTTGGCCTGCGGAGGGAGTGAAAAGTGTCAAAAAGTTTCTTGGGGTTGTTGGCTAGTGAGGAGATCAGTGTGGTGAAGTAGGTCTGTTTGGCGAGGTGAAGTGCAGCGTTATAGGCTCTTAACATGAATTTGAAGTGGATGAAGTCTTCTGGTGTGCGAGTTTTTCTCTACAGGCGTTCAGCACTCCTAGAGCATCGCTGGAGAATTCGATTTTGCGATGTGAGCCAGAGCTGTTTAACACTGTGTTTGGAGGTTCTGAGCGTGAGCGGCGCTACTTGGTCCAGGGTGCTCATGAAATATTTGTACAAAGACGCATGCATTCATGATCTCCTCCTGTTTGGAACCTATTTTAATTTATTTTTTTAATACAGTGATATAAAAGCAAATTTTAATGCTAATTCACATGAAAATAATGCTTCAAATCCTCTTAAAGTTTCCTATTAATTTGACAGCAAAATCTTAAAAAAAAAAAAACCTGGGAGCTTTGTTTTGATGACGTAAATGCCTAATGGAAAGAAAACAAACATAGAACAGCATTATGATAAAATATATGTGAGCAATAGAAATATGGAGAACATGCACAGTTATATGTCAAAAAATACTATACCACATCCGATGAATTCACAGTAGATTGTACTTCACCTAGTAAGACAAAATTCAACATCATTTCTGCCATTGTACATTCTACAAAAAATAAAAATACAGCAATTTATAAGCTTCAAGTAAATGACATGAAAGCAAACAACCTTTAAATACATACAAGCTGAAAATACATATATACACACACCTCTGGCAAAAATTGAAAACACTGCCAAACTTACAGTTTGATTTTTCTATAGGCATATTTGAGTAAAATGTAAATTGCTCTTTTAGTCGATAAACTACTGACATGTCTTGCTCGGAATTTCAAAGCAATAAGTATTTAATTTTCAGAATAGAAATAGTTGAAATTAGAAAAAAAAATAATGTTCTTACAGAACTCAAATGCAAATAAACAAAGTTCATAATCATTTATAAACAACCATACTAATGTTTTAACTCATGACCAGTTAACAAATCATTATTTAGTGTAACAACCATGATTGTTAATCCCAGCTTTCATGCGTCTTGGCATGCTTTCCACCAGTCTGTCACACCGCTTTTAAATAACCTTACTACTCTCTTGTCACAAATATGTAAGCCGTTCTTTGTTTGATGGCTTGTGACTATCTATCTGTCCCTTGATTACATTCCAGAGGCTTTCAATGGGGTTCAGGTCTGGAGATTGGGCAGGCCTTGACAGATTTGTTATGGTGGTCCTTCATCCACACATTGATTGACCTAGCTGTGTGGCATGGCGCATTGTCCTGGAGGAACCAGTCCTCAGAGTTGGGGAACATTGCCTGAGCAGAAGGAATCCACTGTTTTTCCAGGATAACCTTGTATGCGGCTTGATTCATACGTCATTCGCAGATTAACCTGCGCAATTCCAGCCTTGCTTAAGCATCCCCAGATCACCACCGATCCTCCACCAAATTTCACAATGGGTGCAAGACACTGTGGCTTGTACGCCTCTCCAGGTTTAACCATTAGACGACCAGGTGATGGGCAAAGCTGAAAGTTAGACTCAGAAGATTATCTTACTCCAGTCCTCTATGGTCCAATCCTTATGGTCTTTGGCAAACTTCAGCCTGGCTCTCCTTTGCTTCTCATTGATGAAAGGCTTTTTTCTAGCTTTACATGACTTGAGCCCTGCCTCTAGGAGCCTGTTACAAACAGTTCTTGTCGTGCATTTCACCCCAGCTGCCATTCATTTTGTAGGTCACTTGATGTCATCCTGCGGTTTGCTGAGTGACAGAAAGAAGGATTTTTGGTACTTACTTGGAGTCTTCATTGGGGACACAGCACCCTCCCCTAAATCCGTACCAGGGAACAAAGCGTTCCCCGCCCCCCAAACTCCGGCCGGACACATCTTCCAGCGCTATCATCGACACACAAGCGCTGCCCACCGCTTCCTGCATCAGCGCTTGGACGACGCACAAGCCTCCCCAGACCCTGCAAATGTCTCACATCGTCGCGTCACCAGCGCCGGGACGCGCACCCTGCCTGCGCTAGCCCCGGCTCCACCCTGCCGGAAGGCCGCACATCGCCCACGAGGCGAGCCAGCCAGGGAACAAAGCGTTCCCCACCCCCCAAACTCCGGCCGGACGCACCTCCTTCCGGCACTATTGTCGACACACAAGCGCCACCCAACGCTTCCTGCATCAGCGCGTGGACGACGCTCAAGCCTCCCCAGACCCTGCACGTGTCTCACAGCGCCAGCACACAGGAGGATCCATCCCCGGCTTCGCCTGCCCGCCTCAGGGGGACACAGCTACTGCACGCCATGCCGCAGCTGCCACCGCTGATCACTGGGTACCGACAAGCAGGGGCACTGGTAGGCTCGGCACCCTACAGACCCTACCAAAACCCCATGTAGCCCCACTCCACTTAGCTGCATAGCCCACCACGCAAGGCCGTACTCGCTCAGCAGCCGTGTCCTCGCAGCAACAGCACACCGTTGCCCAGACCCTACCTATGCCCAACCCCGCTGCACCCGCTCAGTTCCCCACGGTAGTCCACTACGCTTGTGCCCTTTGTAAGAAAAAGTGGGCTTCTGGCCAAGCTTCCCCCCTCTGCTCGTCCTGCGTCCCCACCACCATGTCTGCCCATCAGGAAACCACCAATGCCCAGGAGGAGAGCGCCCCCACCCCTCCGGAGTGGAAAGTCGCTATGTCTCAGTCCGTCTCGGATTTGACAAAAATATTGCAGTCCCTCATACAGGTCCTGGAGCGTATGCCACAGCTAACTGCCGCCACCAGTGCTACGAACGCCACCCACGGTGATTCGCCTGCACCCGACCACGACCCTTACAGAGGCAGAGCAAAGCACAGAACCAGAAAGAGTACTCGTTTTAGTTCCCCGTCCAGCTCACCGGGCCCATCGGCGACTCCCAGTCTGCCTCGGTCTACCCATTCCCCCTCCCCGGAGGCGGACATCGGGTCAGATGTACCGTCCCAGTCAGGGTCTGACTCCGAGAACGATCATTCCTCAGGGACACAGGACATGGTTGATAGCCTCATCTCGGCTATCGTACAGACCCTCGAAATTAAAGAGGACGAGGCAGTCACCCAGGACAACTCCGTCATATTCAAAAGGGTCAAACGACCCTCAAGGGTCTTCCCCAATCACAAGGAGTTCGAGGCTACAACAGCCCGACACTGGGATAACCCCAGAAAGCGTTTCACGGGAAGAAGACGGCTAGACGTCCTATACCCCTTCAGCTCTGACCTGGTAACCAAATGGTCCGAGTCTCCCAAGGTGGACCCACCTATCTCCCGCTTGTCCGCCCATACGGTCCTGTCCATCCCTGACGCTGCGGCACTCAAGGACGCCACGGACAGACATCGAAGCCCTGACAAAATCTGCCTTTGAGGCATCAGGCGCATCACTCTGTCCCAACTTCGTCTCCACCTGGGTGGCAAAACCCGTATCGGCCTGGGCCAAAATTCTCAAACGTGGCATCCCGTCGGAGGTCCCAACAGAGGAACTTTCCGACTTAGCGGACCAGATCGCTCAAGCAGGCATATACCTCCTTAACGCCTCCTTGGATGGCGCCGCCACCTACTCCGCAAGGGCAAACAGCAACATCCTCGCAATTCGCCGGGTCCTTTGGCTAAAGGCGTGGAACGCGGACCCAGCTTCAAAAAAGTCCTTAACTAGCCTCCCCTTCCAGGGTTCTAGGCTCTTCGGGTCCAAACTGGACCATATCATCTCTGACGCCACGGAGGGCAAGGGTAACTCTCAGCCCCAATATAGACCAAACTGGCCCTACAACAGGAAGGGAGAACAGCCCTTTTGCCCCTTCCATCCGTTCACCGCCTCAGGCGGCTCCACTCAACAGGAACGACCTTCCTATGGAGACAGAAGGAAACCTTCCTTCAAGTCTACCCCACACTGGAGAAACAAGAGCCGCCCCCCTAAGTCAACCAGTAACAGGAATCATAGATTTCCCCCTAAATGACGGGTCAACCCCACCTGGGAGACTCCTTTTGTTCAAGGAAACCTAGCTGTCAGTCGTCGACGCCGCCTGGGTAAGGAAGATCATCACGTCCGGATACAAAATAGAGTTTTCTTCCCGCCCAGAGACACTTCTTCGCCTCTCACCCACCAAAGCAGCCCTCACATCTCCCATTGTTTCTTTGCGCAGTCGCCTCCCTGCTAGAAGCAGAAGTGATCGTCCCCATTACGCTGCACGAACGGTTCTCCGGGTTCTACTCAAACCTCTTCATAGTCCCGAAAAAGGACTGCTCCCTTCGCCCGATACTAGACCTCAAATGGCTGAACCGCCATCTTCGGATCCGCCACTTCAAAATGGAGTCCTTGCGCTCGGTAATCACCTCCATGGAGCCGGGAGAATTTCTTTGCTCCATGGACATACAGGATGCTTACCTACACATTCCTGTCTGCATCAAACACCTAAAGTACCTCCGCTTTGCGGTGCAGGAACACCATTACCAGTTCACAGCTCTCCTGTTTGGCCTGGCCTCCGCCCCCAGAGTCTTCACAAAGGTCATGGCAGCGGTTATGGCCATCCTTTGATCCAAGGGGATCCTCATAATCCCCTACCTCGACGATCTCCTAGTCAAAGGTCCGTCACGCTAGGACTGCAAGCAAAGCCTCCAGATCACCCTGAGCACCTTATCCTGCCTCGGGTGGCTCATCAACCGGGAGAAATCGACCCTGATACCAACCCAACGCCTTCTCTTTCTGGGCATGGAACTGGACACCATTCGGGCTCGAGTCTTCCCCCCGGAGAACTACTACTCTCTCAGACAGGGGATCAAAGCCCTAAAGCGACCAGCCCCTCTTCCCCTACGTTTCGGCCTCAGAGTCCTGGGGAAGATGGTCACCTCCATGGAGGCAGTACCATACGCGTAGTTACACACACGTCCCCTCCAGCTTGCCCTCTTGTCATCATGGGACAAGAAGCCAGTGTCCCTAGACCGCCCAGTGTCCCGCCCAAAGTGAAACAGTCCCTCACTTGGTGGACGCTGGCCTCCTCCATCCTACACGGAAGATCTTCCTACCTCTCCGGTGGCAGATCATCACCACCGACGCCAGCCCGGAAAACAAAGGGAAAACGTTAACACAACACAAAACCTGTAAGGGAAAAAAAGACTGCGGATCGGGTGTTAGATCCAGGTCCGCCTCCTACAGACACTAATCAAAAAACTGAGCTGCTTTGTGCCTGTCGGTGGGTGTAGACTGCTGGTGAGGAGTCAGCTTTTGCATTATTTGCATAATGTCAGCCTCCTAGTGACAGCATCATACACCCATAGTAACTGTTTCCCCCAATGAAGCGATAAAGAAATAAGATTTGTTTCAGGAGATCACCTAATCAGAAGCACATTAAGTAGAATGAGGTGTACTCTGGTTGTAATTCAACTGACACTGGAATGGAATGGCTGTCAGACATGTAGAGAAGCTGATTTTTAAAAAAAACTGTGCAGTGATGTCTTAATTTTTCCCAGAGCTGTATATCCACACACAGTATATACTCTAGTATTAGCCAAGATACCTAATTGTACCTCAAAAAACAGGAAAACTTATTGACACAAGTATACGCTGGCGGGGATACAGCAGCTACTGGGTCCGCAAGTCTACTCTTTCCCCGTAGGTCCACGAGTCTCCCAAGGGGGTGCTTCTCACCCACTTCTTCACAGCAGCGCCATCCTGTCATGTATGATGTCCCGGAGGTATGGGCATGCCGGTAACAAATGAAGCAGCAGTTGCAGTCGTGTAGGCAAGCGTTAGCCATCCGGTAAGTGGAGGTTGTGGATGGCATGTATTTTTGCTGAACACACTGAAGCGTGCAGCACTGAAAACCCAGTCCGCTCGCAACCTCCACCTGACGTACGGCTACTACTTGCTCCATATGTCACTGGCACGCAGCTACCTCCGGGACTCAATAGATGCCAGGATTGCACTGCTCTGCCGCTGCTGTGAAGGATGAGGTAAAAAAAAAAAAAAAAAAAAAAAACAGGGAAGAGAGACAGATCAGGGGAGAGGGGAAAACAGAATGGTGGGGGTGACTGGAGTCTAAACCGAGAGGGGCACTTTCATGCAAAAAATAAAAAATTTGCTGAAAAAGTCAGCTTAGGCCTCTTTCACACATCCGTTTTGCGCCTGACGGCGCTCTCCTGCATTTTTTTGTCCAACCGCATCCGGCGAAATGTAATGCCGGATCCGTTTTTTTTTCCATAAACTAACATTATTGCCGGATGGCGCCGCATATCCCTGCGGCGCGTCCTGTTTTAGCCGGATCCAGTGTCTGGTCGCAGTCCGGCGTCTGGCAAAAACGGTGCATGTCACGTTTTTTGTCTCCGGCGCTTCCGGCTTTTGTTACAATGAAAGTCTATGAACGCCGCAATGCGGCGGATCCAGCAAAAGCCGGATCCGGTGGCCGGATCCAGTTTTTTAATTGAGATACCAGCCCACAGCAAACATATAAAAAACCATGCAGTGGGACATCAGACATACCAGGCACAAGAGCTCAAGAAAAGAGGACCACAGCCACAGCACCAGGTTCCGCAGCCAGCACCAGGTTCCGCAGCACGGCAATGGAGCGCCAGGACAACAGACGGTAAACATCACATCCCCCCACCCCAAATTTTACCACGCATCTGTCACCAATGCTGCCTGAGCTACTGCATTTTTTTTGCACCCTGGTACATTTTCAAATTCATGTTTTTGCTGTGATGGGGTTGGTTCCCCTGGTACTTTATGAAATGTTAATATTTTTCCACTGATGGGGTGGGTCCCTGTTATGATTTGGTAGCTGAGGAGAGCAAGCAAAAATGGCAATACACCAGAGAGGTTGGAATCTACTGGATTGCAGTACCCTGACTAACCACCACAACTAAAGGCAGCCGTGGAGTGTTCCTACGTTGGTCCTAGACGCCTCGTCACAGCCTGAGAGGTTAACTACACCTAAAGATAGAAAGAGGAAAGCTATCTGCCCCGGAGCAGATCCCCAAAGAACATAGGAAGCCCCCAAACATGTAATGGCGGTTAGACAAGAGGAAATACAGACACAGACAGAAAATAGTATGAACAAATGTTGGGGCCCAATCTACCTGGACAGAAAAGGATAGGAAGGACACTTACTGCAATCCAAAAAACCCTAAAAAATACCAACTCTACTAATTGCAAAAACACCTGAGATCACACAACCTCTACCACCTAAATTAGTTCTCTGGTGTCACAAAACTAAACCGCAGCCACTGAAAAAACTGGAAAAGGCAAATGAACAAATAACAGTGGCTCAGATAAACTGAGAGGAGCACAAGCCCCCGGAGGGGACCTGGCTGACCTCCACAGAAGTGCAAGGGAACAATGCAAAAAGCAAGCACAAAAATAAAAGCAGAAAATATCTTATCTAGTAGCAGAAGATGCAGGCAAGACTCAGCAAGCTTCCAAGTGAACCAGGAACCACAGTTGAGACAAGAACAATTGATCAGCGGCAACCATGATGGGAGGGAACCTCCATTATATAAGACCAGTCTGTAACTCCTGATTGCCAATCCTCATTGAATGGTTCAGTACTGTTTGTAACCACCAGAGGGAGCTTCTGCTCAGAATTCATTTCTAACACATTCACAACAGTACCACCCCCTTTAGGAGGGGTCACCGAACCTTTATTTGGGCAACCAGGTCGGTCAGGATGAGCTCTGTGATACGCACGGATCAGTCTCCTAGCATGAATGTCCGAAGCAAACACCCAAGAATTGTCCTCCTGACCATAACCTCTCCACTTAACCAAATACTGGAGTTTCCATCTAGAAAAATGAGAATCCAATATTTTCTCAACCACATACTCCAGATTGCCCTCAACCAAAACAGGGTCAGGAGGCGCAGCCATAGGAACCACTGGCTCGACAAACCTCTTCAATAAGGACTTGTGGAACACGTTATGGATCTTAAATGTCCCTGGAAGAAGTAAACGAAAGGAAACAGGATTAACTATCTCCAAGATCTTATAAGGTCCAATGAACCTAGGCTTAAACTTGGAGATGCAACTCTCATAGGGATATTTCTTGAGGACAACCAGACCAAGTCCCCCACTTCAAACCGAGGACCATCAGTCCTATGCCGGTTGGCAAACCTCTGGGCCCTCTCCTGAGAGAGGGACAACCTCTCCACTACCTGGTCCCAAATCTGCTGCATACGCTCCACAACAGAGTCAACACCTGGACAGACAGAAGCCTCCATCTGTCCCGAAGAAAAATCGAGGGTGAAACCCAAAATTGCAGAAAAATAGAGACATCAAAGTGGCAGAGCTAGCCCTATTACTAAGAGCAAACTCAGCCAAAGGCAAAAAGAGACCCAGTCATCTTGATCAGCAGACAAAAAGCATCTCAGATAAGTCTCCAATTCTCCAATGTCTGGTTTGTTCTCTCAGTTTGTCCATTGGTCTGAAGATGAAAAGCCGAGGAGAAAGACAGTTGAACACCAAGTTTAGAACAAAAAGTCCTCCAAAATCTGGAAACAAACTGGACTCCTCTGTCAGACACAATGTTCTCAGGAATGCCGTGTAACCGAACCACGTGCTGAAGGAACAAAGGCACCAATTCGGAGGAGGAAGGCAACTTAGGTAATGGCACAAGATGTATCATTTTGGAAAACCTATCACAAATCACCCAGATAACGGTCATTCTCTGAGAAACAGGGAGGTCGGAAATGAAATCCATAGAGATATGGGTCCATGGTCTCTTGGGCACAGGCAATGGCATCAACAAACCACTAGAGCGAGAGCAAGGCTTGGAGCGAGAGCAAGTCCCGCAGGACTGCACAAATTCCCTGACGTCACGAGACAAAGTAGGCCACCAAAAGGACCGACTAACCAAGTCTCTGGTACCAAAAATTCCGGGATGACCGGCCAACGCGGAACAATGAATCTCAGACATCACACTCTTTTTCCACCGGTCTGGGACAAACAATTTCCCAATAGGGCAGCGCTCGTGTTTATCCTCCTGACACCCTTTCAGAGCCAGTCTCAAATTGGGCGAGATGGCAGAAAGAACTACACCCTCTTTCAAAATAACAGCAGGATCAGATAACTCAGGAGAGTCCGCAAGGAAACTCCTCGAGTGTTATGATCTGCTACAAGCACTAAGGAAAGGTAGGAATTCTGTCCCTACAATAGTACTAAGCTGGATCCCTACGATGTAACGGGGAACCTGATCCTGCGACCAGACCCGCTAAAGTCCTCAGCTAGTCTGAACGAAGACCTATAGTTGCGAGGGAGGAATCCCTACAAGATCTAGGGACTGGGTGAAAAGGTGGACACCTCCTAACAGAAATTGTAGCAGAGAAAAATAAAACAGAAAACAAATTACTAAGAGATCCTAAGATCAAGCAAAACTGACAGAGTAAGGCACCTAAGCACCCGGCTAGCTTAAGAGTAGATAATACAATGAAGTCCAGCAAAGCCAGAAGGGCGGAGCCAGACTAAATAGGGTAAAAAGTCATGTGACCAGCAAACTGAAACAAAACCTAACAAGAGGGTTATAACAGTACCCTCCCTTCTAAGAGGATCCTCCGGATCCCCTAATGACTTAGGCTTATCCGGAAATCTCTTGTGAAACGCTCTGACAAGTAGTGTTGAGCGATATTGCTCGATATCTAAAAATATCGTATCGAAATATGTATCGCCGAAAGCACTAAATATCGTCGATATCCGATTCCGATTGCGGAAGTCCAATGTAAGTCTATGGGAACAAAATATCGCAACTAAAAAAAACCTTTATTTCCTTGTAAACACTAAATATACACACATAGAATACATATATATATATATATATATTACTACTGTCATTGTGACATATATATATACATATATGTATAGTTTATACACTTCTACATAGTAAAATATCCTCTGATTCAATTGCCGGGTACAGCCGGCTTCTGTGAAAAGACAGAAGCACCCGACATGAAATGACACTTGGTGTACATAGGGTTAACCATGTCTTTTCATGTCGTTTTGCAATCTGATTTGCACAAACAATTACATCAGTCTATGTGTGCAAAATTTCACACCTGTAGGGGTTAATTAAAGGTGTAAATTCGTTGTAAAAAAAACTGACTTTTTTGCTACGAATTTACACCTTTAATTAACCCCTACAGGTGTGAAATTTTGCACACTTAAGATACTGCCACACTAAACAATCCCGCTAAGCGATCACATAACGACGCATACTAATGCGATCGCTAGCGGGATTGTTTCTATATCGCTAAGTGCGGCCACATTTAGCGATATATTTAACGACGCTATCGCCGTTAGCGATCTTCTTAACGACTTTAGCGGTACAAAAGTACTGCTAAATCGCTAAGAAAAGGTGCCACACTAGCGATATATACTTACCCAGCGGGAGCGCCGACGAGAAAATGGGTCCGGAACGATTCCAGCGACGAGCGAGATCACAGCAGGAAGCTCGTCGCTGGAAGCTGCCGCACTGAACAACATCGCTAACGGGATTGCTAAATAGTGACGTTTTTTTAGCGATCCCGTTAGCGATATTGTTCAGTGTGGCATACCCTTTACACTCATGTAATTGTTTTGTAAATCAATATCAAACTACATGAAAAACATGGTTAACTCTATGTAAACCAAGTGTCATTTCATGTCGGGTTCTGCATTTTCACAAAAGCCGCAATTGAATTAGCGGCTAATATTACTATGTAGAAGTGTATGAACTATAAATATAAATATATATATATATGTGTCACAAATTTAATGACATGTATATAATATATGAGGTGTAAAATTGCTGGAAAAAAAAAGGCGTGGGCTCCCGCCCTATTTTCGCAACCAGACAGACAAAGCCAGTGAGTGGGGCAGATAATAATAGCCCAGAGAGGGACCATTATTTTTTGGCCCCCCCCGGCTACTAACATCTGCCCCCAACACCCCAGAAAGGGCAAATCTCTAATTAGATTTGCCCTTTCTGGCACTTTGCCCGTCTACCATGTGAGCGGTTGGCGAATGGGTTAATAAGGGGTTAAAAATGACCTTGCAATTGAAAGGTCACTTTAAGACCAGGTTAATAATTGAGAGCTGTCCCAAATTAGACAACTATCAATTATTAATCCTATTGTATGAAAGAAAAATCAAACACACAAATTTAATAAAAAAGAAGTTTAATGAAATAATCACACAGTTTTTGACCATATTTTATTTTCCTGCTAAAACCATTTCCTGTAATAAAAATAAAATAATAAAGCAAAATTATTCTTACCAATCCGATGTACAGTCAGGTCCCACGGTGTAATCCTTCAAAAGGGTTAATGTTTACTGCAGGGACCGCAGCTAATGCTGCAGCCCTCACAGTAAACCCCCCAAATGAATGAGTTCCTCTCCTGGCTGACAGGAGAGGAAGTGGAAAGCTTAATTGATTGCTTTCCACTTTCACTTCAGGTCAGCCAGGGAACCAATCATGACTCAGAGGGAACTGGTTAACAAAAATAGGGGATCCCCTCGAAAAAAAATTTGGCGTGGGGTCCCCCCTATTTTTGTTAACCAGCCAGATGAAGCAGACCGCTGAGGCCTGGATTTTTCAGGCTGTTAAGGAGCCAAGATCCATGACCTTGCCAGCCTGATAAAAACCAGGCCACAGCAGTCTGCATATCTTGGCTTGATTAACAAAAATAGGGGATCCCCCGAAAAAAAATTGGCGTGGGGTCCCCCCTATTTTTGTTAACCAGCCAGATGAAGCAGACCGCTGAGGCCTGTATTTTCAGGTGGTAAAGGGTCCAATATCCATGACCTTGCAAGCCTGATAATACCAGCCACAGCATCTGCTTAGCTTGGCTGGTTACAAAAATAGGAACCCCTCGAAAAAAAAACGGCGTAGGGGTCCCCCTATTTTGTTAACCAGCCCAAGTAAAATGCAGACTGCTGCGGCCTGGTATTAAAAGACTGTCAAGGCCCATGGATTTTGGCCCTCAACAGCCTGATAATACCAGCTACAGCAGCCCCCATTTGGCGCATCAAAGATTTGCCCAATTGTGGCACTTTAACCCGGCTCTTCCCACTTGCCCTGTACGGTGGCAAGCGGGGTAATAAGGGGTTAAAGTCACCGTTGATTGCACGGTGACAATAAGCCCGGTTTAATAATGGAGAGGTGTCAATAAGACACCGATCCATTATTAATCCAAAGTTTTAAATGCAAAAAAAAAAGACAAAGAAAGAAAAAAGTATTTTAATGAAATAAAAGAGACAACACACTTTTCATTTCTTTTATTGTACTCTCATTCCAGCGACGCCATCGATCTCCTGTAAAAAAAAAAAAAAACAAACCAACAGTATACCACCTGTTTCCCACGCAGTCCATAACGACAGTCCCCACGACGATCCAGCTCGCTACATCGCAATGACAGGCAGAGCCTGTCATCGCGACGCAGCACAGCTGATTACCTGCTTCCCCGGCGGTGACGTCATCGACTGACTGCTTTACGGCCGGGATTACCCACAGTCCACGCAGTTTATCGCGAGAAACGCATGTGACCGCCGGGGAAAGAGGATGGCGGCCATGAAGCATCCAGGACGTGACCGCCGGAGATCTTCTGCCAGGTAAGTGCCGCTGACTTCCTGACAGACCCGACCGACGGACACTGACAGTGACAGACCCGACCGACGACACCCAGACAGTGACAGTGAAAATTCGTTCCGGTATTTCGATAAGACGAAAATATCGAAACGAATTATCGAAAGGCCGATAGAGCTAATATCGCCATAGCCGATATTTGCATTATCGTATCCTCAAACACTACTGACAAGTCTAGACGCAGAAACATCATCCGCCCTCACCCATGAGTTATCCTCGGGTCCATAACCCTTCCAAGCGCGAGGTACTGTAAACTCCCCTATACCGTTAGAATTTAGGATGTGGGAAATCTCTATTGCCCGCCTACCCACCACCAGGGGAACAGTGGTCGAGACGTCTCCATCGAGGCCTCAGCTTTTTTCAAGAGAGAAACATGAAACACCGGATTGATCTTCCAGGAGGTAGGAAGCTCCAACCTAACAGCAGATTGTTAATAACCTAAAGCACCTTAAAGGGCCCTAAAACTTGGGACCCAATTCTTAGACGAATCCTCAAGCGCAGATTCTTAGAAAACACCAAACCATGTCACCAATAGCAAACAAAACCTCTTTGTCGTTTTCTATCAAAAACACTTTGGTCTTTTGTTAGCCTCCTGAAGTTACCACGCACATCAGTCCAACTCTCTCCAAAACACCAAAAAATTCTCCTCTTCAGGTACAGCCGATCCCAATTGGAAATGACCCAAAAGACAGATGCTCCCAGTACAACAAAAAAAAAGGCGAAAACCAGCAAACAGATGTATGGTTGTTAACAGCAAAACTCAGCAAGTGGCAGAAACTCAACCACCCCTCTTGATTATCATCACAAAACAACGCAAGAACTGCTCAACATCCTGATTTTTCCTTTCTGTCTGGCCATTAGACTCAGGATGATATCCGGATGAAAACGACAAATGAACTCCCAACCTGTCACAAAAGGCGCGCCAAAAACGAGCCTCAAACGAGGTCCCCTATCCGAAACAATGTCATAGGAACACCATGTAGTCTGACTATTTCCTTGACAAAGGCCCTAGGAGAGTCTTAGCGCAGGGCAGTTTGATGAAAGGAACCAAGTGACACATCTTCTAAAAACGGTCCACGACCACCCAGATGACAGTGAAACCCTCAGAGGGGGGAAGTCAGTAATAAAGTCCATAGCCAAATGTGTCCAAGGTGCACTAGGGACCTCCAGAGGGCAAAGCAACCCCGCAGCAGGAGTATGAAAGACTAGATCTAGCACACACAGTGCATTGACGCACCCACTTAATGACTTCCTTCTGCCATCCTGGCCACCAAAAACTGCGACCCACAAGTCTCTTGGTCTCAGAGATTCCAGGATGACCTGCCAACCGAGAGTCATGACATCAACAAACAAATCTCTCCCTCAGGGTACCAGGCACAAACAACCTCCCATGCGGCGTGTAGATGGGCACTCCTGTGCTTTAAGAATCTCATTTCCAAACGGAGCCAAGACGCAATAAAACCCCTCTTTAAAATGTTCTCCTCCTCCTCTACCCACCATAGGAGAAAACTGCGAACAAACATCAGCTTTAACATTTTTTAGTACCTGGAAAGTAACTAAAATTTAAAACCTGAGAAAAAAGTGCCCACCTACCTGAGGGGATTCAAGCTTTGGCAGCATCAAGGTAGATCAATTTTTATGATCGGTGAGACTGAACGGGAAATTCCTCCCCCAAAAAAATTACCCAGTTTCAAATGCAGTTTTAATTGCCAACAACCCCGGTTACCGAAATCATAAATTTAGTTCAACTCAGAAAATTTCTTTGAAAAAAACACAGGGAGTATCCACCGTCTTTGCCTGAGACAACACCGCGCCGACCCCCACAAAAAGCATCAACCTAAACCAAAAATTTTTTATACACAGCGCAAGGGGGGGAGCAATCGAACTTCTCCTTTAGCAACCAAAACCTCAATGGCCCTATCCACTACCCGCATCAGCATTTTCCTTTAACGTCAGAGGTTTGGAACACAGAAAAAATTTTTAGATCTACCAATCCTGCACAGCTTGCACTTTTTCCGGGTCCTCTCAAAACCCCTTCACTGGAAAAAGTAGCCCCCAAAAAAAAATCTCTGTACAGCGAACCCCCATTTTTCTATTTTGCAAAAAGGAATTATCACCAGAAAATGTAAAACTTCACGCACACCCCCAATGAGATGCAAATCCGGGAATAAAAAAAATGTCATCCAAAACAAAACCACACTTTTTCCAATCAAAAGGTCAAAAGGTTTTATTGAAAATCTAAAAATGCCGGACACGGGGGAAACCCAAAAGGATAACCAATTCCAAAATACCCAGGAGTGTTAAACCAGTCTTTTCATCCCCCTCCTTCATCGCAAAAATTTAGCCCCTCGAAGATCAATTTTCGAGAACCACTTGGGGGCCCCCCTAACGATTTTAAAAAATCAGAATCAAAGGCAGTGAGTAAGGATTTGCGTACAAATCTATTAATCTCACGAAAATCCCCAAAAGGGGCCTAAAAAAACCCCGCCTTTTTTTTTAACAAAAAAAAACCAAACCCCAAGGGAAAGGAAGCCTAATGTGACCGGGGCCAAGCTTTTTTGATGATTTCCCCCAAACCTTTTTTTCAGGAATAGTCAAAAATTAAATAACGACTTTTAGGAAAGCGCTCCGGGGGAAATTCAATGCACAACATTTTTTTCTATGAGGAGGCAATACCTGCTTCCTTATCAAAAAAACTTTTAAAAAAACCCCAATAGGGGACGGAACCCCCTTCACACACAAACCCCGTTACAACACTTTCATAACAATTAGGACTCCAGGCTTAATTTCATTTTGGAGACCAACCATACCGGATTGTGCAATTTTAACCAGGGTAACC
>JARQOD010004201.1:0-57075 GCA_033576555.1 Oophaga sylvatica | reverse complement strand
GCTTTGTAAAAGGGGGATTGTGTTCTAAAAGGGGCCCCTTGTGTCCTTGGAAAAAATTTTAAAACAGCTTTTTTCCGTACGGAAAGTTTTTGGGGCCTTGTGGAGGGGAAAAAAAAGGGCCTTTTTTGGAAAAGATTTCCCGTTTCCTGTGGAAAGAGGGGAGGGGGTTGGGGCATGGGGAAAGGTTGTCCCCAAAAGGAAGTCCCCTGGGTTTTTGGGGGAGAGATTGAAGGTGTTGTCCCTGTGGAAACCCCCTTTATGCCCCCTGTATAGGTGTTGTGCCCCGGGGAGGGGGAAAAGGGCGATGTAAAGAAACTAAAAGGGATTGTGGCCTGCAAAAAAAGGCCAGTGAGGGGGCTGGGAGGGCCTTTTGGGAAGGCTCGGGAAAAGTTTTTGGGCCCTATAAGTCCCTTTTGGGCAGAAAAACAACTTTGCAAAAAGATTCCCTGGGGAGAGAGCTGGGGGGTTTTTTCACTGGGGGGAAAGGGAATTTTGGCGGGGTAGGACCTGGCCCCTTGGGGGGAGACCCTGGGTGTTTTGGCCTTTTGGGGAAAAGGGCCCTTTGTAAACCCTGTGGGTGGTCTTTTTCCCCTTTGGGGGAAAGTTGAGGGGCTTGTGCCCTAGGGAAAAAGGGGATTTTGGCCCTGTAAAAAGGGGTTTTGGCCGGGGAAAGGGTGGTTATCCCTCAGGACGGCCCTTTGGATTTCCTGGGGAGAGGTGGAGGGGTTTGGCCATTTTGGGAAAGTGAATTGCCCTGGGGAAGTGAGTTATGGCTCGGGAAAAGAGACCCTGTTGTCCTGGGGAAAGGAAAAGTTGGAGGGGATTGTGGCCCTGTGGGAAAAACTTGGGGGCCCGGCAAAAGGGGCCCCAGGGGCCCCCCTGGGGGAAAAGAAAGCGAAGGGGTTGGGGGCCCGAAAAAAGGGCCTGGGGACCCTGAAATAGGGGTTGGGCCCTGCTTAGGGGGCCTTTGTGGCGATTTTAAAGAGAGCTGGGGGGAATTTTTGGGGGCCTGGGGAAAAAGGCCATTGGAGGGGCCTGGAGGGTTGTGGGGGCCTTTTTATTTAAGTTTTGGGGCCCTATGAAGTCCTTTTGCAGTAAACAACATCCCAACTTTAAATTGCCTGTGGAAGAGTTTGGGAGGGGTTTGGGCCTTGGAAATGACTATGGCCCTGTAGAAAGGCCCTTTGGCCTTGAAAAGGGGGCTTGTGGCCTGCAGACGGAGAGAGCTGTAGGGAGTTGTGGCTGTGTGTAAAGTGCATTTGGCCCTGTGGAGGGGAGCTATGGCCCTGTAAAGAGAGCTTCTTGTCCTGTGGAGAGCTGGAGGGTGGTGTGGCCCTGTGGAAAGGTCTGTGGCCCTATGGATAGGCCCTTTAGCCTTGTGGAAGGGACTGTGACCCTGTGGTGATTGCTGGAGGAGTTTTGGGCTGTGGAAAAGCCTGTGGTCCTGAGGAGAGAGCTGAAGGGGTTGAGGCCCTGTGGAAAGGCCTGTGACCCTGTATAGGGGTCTGTGGCCCCGCAGAGGGGCATGTGGCAATGTAAAGAGAGCTGGAGGGAGTTGTGGCTTGTGGAAAAGGCCATGTACAGTGGACTGGAGGGGCCTGTGGAAGGCTCTGGAGTAAGATTTGGGCCTATGAAGTCCTTTGCAGTAAACAACATGCAACATGATTGCTTGTGGAGAGAGCTGGAGGGGCTTGTGGCACTGTGGAAAGGCCTGTGGCCCGGTAGGAGCCTGTGGTCCTGTGGAGAGAGCTGAAGGTGTTGTGGTCCCTCAAATGAGCCCTTTTAACTGATTAAAGGGGGGTGGAGGAGGCTGTGGCCCTGATGAAAGAGCTGAAAGGGGTTGTAGCCTTGTAGAAGGAGCCTGTGGTCCTGTGGAGAGAGCTGGAGGGGGTTATTGCCTTGGAGAAATGCCTATGGCCCTGCGGAAGGGACCTGTGGCCCTTTGAAATAGGCCTTTGGCCTTGTGGAGGGGCTGTTGCCTTGTAAAGGGAGCCTCTGTCCTTTTTGAGAGAGACAGAGGGGGTTGTGGCCTTATGGAAAGGCCTATGACACAGAGAAAGGGCCCTGTCGCCCTGTGGAGAGAGGTGAAGGCGGTTGTGGCCCTGTGTAAATGCCTGTAAACCTGTAGAAGGAGCCTGTGGTTCTGTGGAGAGATCTTGAGGGGGTTATGGCCCTATGGAAATGACTATGGCCCTGTGGAATGGACCTATGGCCCTTTGCAAAGAGATGAAGGGGTCTGTGGCCGTACAGAAAGTGCATTCGGCCCTGTGGAGGGGAGCTATGGCCCTGTAAAGAGAGCTTGTTGTCCTGTGGAGAAGAGTTGGAGGGGATTGTGGCCCTGTGGAAATGCTTGTGGCCCGGCAGAAGGAGCCAGTGGTCCTGTGGAGAGAGCTGAAGGTGTTGTGGCCCTGTGGAAAGGCCTGTGACCCTGTATAGGGGTCTGTGGCCCCGCAGAGGGGCATGTGGCGATGTAAAGAGAGCTGGAGGGAGTTGTGGCCTGTGGAAAAGGCTATGTGGAGTTTGCTGGAGGGGCCTGTGGAAGGCTCTGGAGTAAGATGGGGGCCTATGAAGTCCTTTGCAGTAAACATTTAAATTTTCAAGCTTCGTGTCCGATCTGCAACAGGGTTGACTCTATTGTTGCCGAACTGCAACAAAGATTGACTCTTTTGTTGCAAAAGTGCAACATGATTGTCTGTGGAGAGAGCTGAAGGGGCTTGTGGCAC
This sequence comes from Oophaga sylvatica, assembly GCA_033576555.1. Classification (NCBI taxonomy): domain Eukaryota; kingdom Metazoa; phylum Chordata; class Amphibia; order Anura; family Dendrobatidae; genus Oophaga; species Oophaga sylvatica. The sequence continues at coordinate 54,352 of JARQOD010004201.1, read as the reverse complement.
TGTGGAAAGGCCTGTAACCCAGTAGTAGCCTGTGTTCCTGTGGAGAGATCTGAAGGTGTTGTGTCCCTGTGGAAAGGCCTGTGACCCTGTATAGGGATCTATTGCTCTGTGGAGAGAGCTGGAGGGACTTGTGCAATATGGAAATGACAATGGCCATGTAGAAAGGCCCTTTGGCCTTGAAGACGGGGCTTGTGCCCTGCAGACAGGCCCCGTGACTCTGTGGAGAGAGCTGGAGGGGGTTATGGCGATGTGGAAAGTGCATTTGCCCTGTGGAAGTGAGTTATGGCTCTGTAAAGACAGCCTGTTGTCCTGTGGATAGAGATGGAGGGATTGTGGCCCTGTGGGAAGACTTGTGGCCCGGCAGAAGGAGCCAGTGGTCCTGTGGAGAGAGGTGAAGGGGTTGAGGCCCTGTGGAAAGGCTTGTGACCCTGTATAGGGGTCTGTGGCCCTGCAAAGAGGCATGTGGCGATGTAAAGAGAGCTGGAGGGAGTTGTGGCCTGTGGAAAAGGCCATGTGGAGCGGGCTGGAGGGGTCTGTTGAAGGCTCTGGAGTAAAATTTGGCCTATGAAGTCCTTTGCCGTAAACAACATGCAACATGATTGCCTGTGGAGAGAGCTGGAGGGGCATGTGGCACTGTGGAAAGGCCTGTGGCCTGGTAGGAGCCTGTGGTCCTGTGGAGAGAGCTGAAGGTGTTGTGGCCCTGTGGAAAGGCCTGTGACCCTGTATAGTGGTCCGTTGTTCTGTGGAGAGAGCTGGAGGGGCTTGTGCCTATGGAAATGACTATGGCCCTGTAGAAAGGCCCTTTGGCCTTGAAAAGGGGGCTTGTGGCCTGCAGACGGAGAGAGCTGTAGGGAGTTGTGGCCGTGTGGAAAGTGCATTTGGCCCTGTGGAGGGGAGCTATGGCCCTGTAAAGAGAGCTTCTTGTCCTGTGGAGAGAGCTGGAGGGTGGTGTGGCCCTGTGGATAGGTCTGTGGCCCTATGGATAGGCCCTTTAGCCTTGTGGAAGGGACTTTGACCCTGTGGTGAGAGCTGGAGGTAGTTTTGGGCTGTGGAAAAGCCTGTGGTCCTGAGGAGAGAGCTGAAGGGGTTGAGGCCCTGTGGAATGGCCTGTGACCCTGTATAGGGGTCTGTGGCCCCGCAGAGGGGCATGTGGCAATGTAAAGAGAGCTGGAGGGAGTTGTGGCTTGTGGAAAAGGCCATGTACAGTGGACTGGAGGGGCCTGTGGAAGGCTCTGGAGTAAGATTTGGGCCTATGAAGTCCTTTGCAGTAAACAACATGCAACATGATTGCCTGTGGAGAGAGCTGGGGAGGGCTTGGGCTCTGTGGAAAGGCCTGTGGCCCGGTAGGAGCCTGTGGTCCTGTGGAGAGAGCTGAAGGTGTTGTGGTCACTCAAATGAGCCCTTTTAACTGATTAAAGGGGGGTGGAGGAAGCTGTGGCCCTGATGAAAGAGCTGAAAGGGGTTGTAGCCTTGTAGAAGGAGCCTGTGGTCCTGTGGAGAGAGCTGGAGGAGGTTATTGCCTTGGAGAAATGCCTATGGCCCTGCGGAAGGGACCTGTGGCCCTTTGAAAAAGGCCTTTGGCCTTGTGGAGGGGGCTGTTGCCTTGTAAAGGGAGCCTCTGTCCTTTTTGAGAGAGACAGAGGGTTTGTGGCCTTATGGAAAGGCCTATGACACAGTGAAAGGGCCCTGTCGCCCTGTGGAGAGAGGTGAAGGTGGTTGTGGCCCTGTGTAAATGACTGTAAACCTGTAGAAGGAGCCTGTGGTTCTGTGGAGAGATCTTGAGGGGGTTATGGCCCTATGGAAATGACTATGGCCCTGTGGAATGGACCTATGGACCTTTGCAAAGAGCTGAAGGGGTCTGTGGCCGTACAGAAAGTGCATTCGGCCCCGTGGAGGGAGCTATGGCCCTGTAAAGAGAGCTTGTTGTCCTGTGGAGAAGAGTTGGAGGGGATTGTGGCCCTGTGGAAATGCTGTGGCCCGGCAGAAGGAGCCAATGGTCCTGTGGAGAGAGCTGATGGTGTTGTGGCCCTGTGGAAAGGCCTGTGACCCCGTATAGTGGTCTGTGGCCCCGCAGAGGGGCATGTGGCGATGTAAAGAGAGCTGGAGGGAGTTGTGGCCTGTGGAAAAGGCTATGTGGAGTGGGCTGGAGGGGCCTGTGGAAGGCTCTGGAGTAAGATGGGGGCCTATGAAGTCCTTTGCAGTAAACATTTAAATTTTCAAGCTTCGTGTCCGATCTGCAACAGGGTTGACTCTATTGTTGCCGAACTGCAACAAAGATTGACTCTTTTGTTGCAAAAGTGCAACATGATTGTCTGTGGAGAGAGCTGAAGGGGCTTGTGGCACTGTGGAAAGGCCTGTAACCCAGTAGTAGCCTGTGGTCCTGTGGAGAGATCTGAAGGTGTTGTGGCCCTGTGGAAAGGCCTGTGACCCTGTATAGGGGTCTATTGCCCTGTGGAGAGAGCTGGAGGGGCTTGTACCCTATGGAAATGACTATGGCCATGTAGAAAGGCTCTTTGGCCTTGAAGACGGAGCTTGTGCCCTGCAGACGGGCCCTGTGTCTCTTTGGAGAGAGCTAAAGGGGTCTGTGGCCGTACAGAAAGTGCATTCGGCCCTGTGGAGGGGAGCTATGGCCCTGTAAAGAGAGCTTGTTGTCCTGTGGAGAAGAGTGGAGGGATTGTGGCCCTGTGGAAATGCTTGTGGCCCAGCAGAAGGAGCCAGTGGTCCTATGGAGAGAGCTGAAGGTGTTGTGGCCCTGTGGAAAGGCCTATGACCCTGTATAGGTGTCTGTGGCCCGGAGAGGGGCATGTGGCGATGTAAAGTGAGCTGAAGGGAGTTGTGCCTGCGGAAAAGGCCATGTGGAGCAGGCTGGAGGGGCCTGTGGAAGGCTCTGGAGTAAGATTTGGGCCTATGAAGTCCTTTTGCAGTAAACAACATGCAACATGATTGCCTGTGGAGAGAGCTGGAGGGGCTTGTAGCACTGTGAAAAGGACTGTGGCTTGGTAGGAGCCTGTGGTCCTGTGGAGAGAGCTGAAGGTGTTGTGGCCTTGTGGAAAGACCTGTTACCCTGTATAGGGGTCTATTGCCCTGTGGAGAGAGCTGGAGGGGCTTGTGCCCTATGGCAATGACTATGGCCATGTAGAAAGGCCCTTTGGCCTTGAAGACGGGGCTTGTGCCCTGCAGACGGACCCTGTGCCTCTTTGGAGGGAGCTAAAGGGGTCTGTGGCCGTACAGAAAGTACATTCGGCCCTGTGGAGGGGAGCTATGGCCCTGTAAAGAGAGCTTGTTGTCCTGTGGAGAAGAATTGGAGGGGATTGTGGCCCTGTGGAAATGCTTGTGGCCCGGCAGAAGTAGCCAGTGGTCCTATGGAGAGTGCTGAAGGTGTTGTGGCCCTGTGAAAAGGCCTGTGACCCTGTATAGGGTCTATTGCCCTGTGGAGAGAGCTAGAGGGGCTTGTGCCCTATGGAAATGACTATGGCCATGTAGAAAGGCCCTTTGGCTTTGAAGACGGGGCTTGTGCCCTGCAGACGGCCCTGCGTCTCTTTGGAGAGAGCTAAAGTGGTCTGTGGCCGTACAGAAAGTGCATTCGGCCCTGTGGAGGGGAGCTATGGCCCTGTAAAGAGAGCTTGTTGTCCTGTGGAGAAGAGTTGGAGGGGATTGTGGCCCTGTGGAAAAGGCTATGTGGAGTGGGCTGGAGGGCCTGTGGAAGGCTCTGGAGTAAGATGGGGGCCTATAAAGTCCTTTGCAGTAAACATTTAAATTTTCAAGCTTCGTGTCCGATCTGCAACAGGTTGACTCTATTGATGCCGAACTGCAACAAAGATTACTCTTTTGTTGCAAAAGTGCAACATGATTGTCTGTGGAGAGAGCTGAAGGGGCTTGTGCACTGTGGAAAGGCCTGTAACCCAGTAGTAGCCTGTGGTCCTGTGGAGAGATCTGAAGGTGTTGTGGCCCTGTGGAAAGGCCTGTGACCCTGTATAGGGGTCTATTGCCCTGTGGAGAGAGCTGGAGGGGCTTGTGCCCTATGGAAATGACTATGGCCATGTAGAAAGCCCTTTGGCTTGAAGACGGGGCTTGTGCCTGCAGACGGGCCCTGTGTCTCTTTGGAGAGAGATAAAGGGGTCTGTGGCCGTACAGAAAGTGCATTCGGCCCTGGAAGGGAGCTATGGCCTGTAAAGAGAGCTTGTTGTCCTGTGGAGAAGAGCTGGAGGGGATTGTGGCCCTGTGGAAATGCTTGTGGCCCGGCAGTAGGAGCCAGTGGACCTATGGAGAGAGCTGAAGGTGTTGTGGCCCTGTGGAAAGGCCTATGACCCTGTATAGGGTCTGTGGCCCCGGAGAGGGGCATGTGGCGATGTAAAGAGAGCTGAAGGGAGTTGTGGCCTGCGGAAAAGGCCATGTGGAGCGGGCTGTAGGGGCTGTGGAAGGCTCTGGAGTAAGATTTGGGCCTATGAAGTCCTTTTGCAGTAAACAACATGCAACATGATTGCCTGTGGAGAGAGCTGGAGGGCTTGTAGCACTGTGGAAAGGACTGTGGCTTGGTAGGAGCCTGTGGTCCTGTGGAGAGAGCTGAAGGTGTTGTGGCCTGTGGAAAGGCCTGTGACCCTGTATAGGGGTCTGTTGCCCTGTGGAGAGAGCTGGAGGGGCTTGTGCCCTATGGAATGACTATGGCCCGTAGAAAGGTTCTTTGGCCTTGAAGAGGGGGCTTGTGCCCTGCAGACAGGCCCCGTGACTCTGTGGAGAGAGCTGGAGGGGGTTATGGCCATGTGGAAAGTGCATTTGCCCTGTGGAAGTGAGTTATGGCTCTGTAAAGAGAGCCTGTTGTCCTGTGGAAAGAGATGGAGGGATTGTGGCCCTGTGGGAAGACTTGTGGCCCGGCAGAAGGAGCCAGTGGTCCTGTGGAGAGAGCTGAAGGGGTTGAGGCCCTGTGGAAAGGCTGTGCCTTGTATAGGGGTCTGTGCCCTGCAAGAGGCATGTGGCGATGTAAAGAGAGCTGGAGGGAGTTGTGGCCTGTGGAAAAGGCCATGTGGAGCGGGCTGGAGGGGTCTGTGGAAGGCTCTGGAGTAAGATTTGGGCCTATGAAGTCCTTTGACGTAAACAACATGCAACATGATTGCCTGTGGAGAGAGTGGAGGGGCATGTGGACTTTGGAAAGCTGTGCGTAGAGCCTGTGTCTGTGGAGAGAGCTGAAGGGTTGGGCCTGTGGAAGGCCTGTGACCCTGATAGTGGTCGTTCTCTGTGGAGAGAGCTGGAGGGCTTGTGCCCTATGGAAATGACTATGGCCCTGTAGAAAGGCCCTTTGGCCTTGAAAAGGGGCTTGTGGCCTGCAGACGAGAGAGCTGTAGGGAGTTGTGGCCGTGTGGAAAGAGCATTTGGCCCTGTGGAGGGGAGCTATGGCCCTGTAAAAGAGCTTCTTGTCCTGTGGAGAGAGCTGGAGTGTGGTGTGGCCCTGTGGATAGGTCTGTGGCCCTATGGATAGGCCCTTTAGCCTTGTGGAAGGGACTGTGACCCTGTGGTGAGAGCTGGAGGGAGTTTTGGGCTGTGGAAAAGCCTGTGGTCCTGAGGAGAGAGCTGAAGGGATTGAGGCCCTGTGGAAAGGCCTGTGACCCTGTATAGGGGTCTGTGGCCCGCAGAGGGCATGTGGCGATATAAAGAGAGCTGGAGGGAGTTGTGGCCTGTGGAAAAGGCATGTGGAGTGGGCTGGAGGGGCTGTGGAAGGCTCTGGAGTAAGATTTGGGCCTATGAAGTCCTTTGCAGTAAACAACATGCAACATGATTGCCTGTGGAGAGAGCTGGAGGGGCTTGTTTCACTGTGGAAAGGCCTGTGGCCCGGTAGGAGCCTGTGGTCCTGTGGAGAGAGCTGAAGGTGTTGTGGTCACTCAAATGAGCCCTTTTAACTGATTAAAGGGGGGTGGAGGAGGCTGTGGCCCTGATGAAAGAGCTGAAAGGGGTTGTAGCCTTGTAGAAGGAGCCTGTGGTCCTGTGGAGAGAGCTGGAGGGGGTTATTGCCTTGGAGAAATGCCTATGGCCCTGCGGAAGGGACCTGTGGCCCTTTGAAAAAGGCCTTTTACCTTGTGGAGGGGGCTGTTGCCTTGTAAAGGAGCCTCTGTCCTTTTGAGAGAGACAGAGGGGGTTGTGGCCTTATGGAAAGGCCTATGACACAGTGAAAGGGCCCTGTCGCCCTGTGGAGAGAGGTGAAGGCGGTTGTGGCCCTGTGTAAATGCCTGTAAACCTGTAGAAGGAGCGTGTGGTTCTGTGGAGAGATCTTGAGGGGGTTATGGCCCTATGGTAATGACTATGGCCCTGTAGAAAGGTTCTTTGGCCTTGAAGAGGGGCTTGTGCCCGCAGACAGGCCCGTGATCTGTGGAGAGAGCTGGGGGGGTTATGGCGATGTGGAAAGTGCATTTGCCCTGTGGAAGTGAGTTATGGCTCTGTAAAGAGAGCTGTTGTCCTGTGGAAAGAGATGGAGGGGATTGTGGCCCTGTGGAAGACTTGTGGCCCGGCAGAAGGAGCCAGTGGTCCTGTGGAGAGAGCTGAAGGGGTTGAGGCCCTGTGGAAAGGCTTGTGTCCTTTTATAGGGGTCTGTGCCCTGCAAAGAGGCATGTGGCGATGTAAAGAGAGCTGGAGGGAGTTGTGGCCTGTGGAAAAGGCCATGTGGAGCGGGCTGGAGGGGTCTGTGGAAGGCTCTGGAGTAAGATTTGGGCCTATGAAGTCCTTTGACGTAAACAACATGCAACATGATTGCCTGTGGAGAGAGCTGGAGGGGCTTGTGGCACTTGGAAAGGCCTGTGGCCTGGTAGGAGCCTGTGGTCCTGTGGAGAGAGCTGAAGGTGTTGTGGCCCTGTGGAAAGGCCTGTGACCCTGTATAGTGGTCGTTTCCTGTGGAGAGAGCTGGAGGGGCTTGTGCCCTATGGAAATGACTATGGCCCTGTAGAAAGGCCCTTTGGCCTTGAAAAGGGGGCTTGTGTGCCTGCAGGACAGGAGGGCCGTGCTTGTGGAGAGAGCATTGCGTGAGGGGGCTATGGCCTGTAAAAGTCATTCTTGCCTGTGGAGAGTGGAGTTATGTGCCTGTGAAGAGAGTCTGTGGTCCCTATGGAAGGCTTAGCTTTGGAGGGGATTGTGGCCCTGTGGGAAGACTGAGGTTGGCCCGGCAAAGAGCCAGTGGTCCTGAGGAGAGACTGAAGGGATTGAGGCCCTGTGGAAAGGCCTGTGACCCTGTATAGGGTCTGTGGCCCCGCAGAGGGCATGTGGCGATTAAAGAGAGCTGGAGGGAGTTGTGGCCTGTGGAAAAGGCCATGTGGAGGGGCTGGAGGGGCCTGTGGAAGGCTCTGGAGTAAGATTGGGCCTATGAAGTCCTTTGCAGTAAACAACATGCAACATGATTGCCTGTGGAGAGAGCTGGAGGGGCTTGTTGCTCTGTGGAAAGCTGTGGCCCGTAGAAGCCTGTGGCCTTGGAGAGCTGAAGGTGTTGTGGCACTCAAATGAGCCTTTTAAGATTAGGGCGGTGGAGGAGGCATGTGGCCCTGATGAAAGAGCTGAAAGGGTTGTGCCTTGTAGAAGGAGCCTTGTCCTGTGGAGAGAGCTGGAGGGTGTTATGCCTTGGGAAATCTGTGGCCCTGGAAGGGACCTTGGCCTTTGAAAAGGCTTTACCTTGTGGAGGGGGCTGTTGCTGTAAAAGCCTTGTCCTGAGAGAGACTGAGGGGTTGTGGCCTTGTGGAAAGGCCTGTGACCAGTAAGGGCCCTGTGCCCGTGGAGAGTGAAGGCGTGTGGCCTGTAAATGCTGAACCTGTAGAAGGAGTGTGGTCCTGTGGAAGATCTGAGGGGGTTATGGCCCTATGGTAATGACTATGGCCTGTAGAAAGTTCTTTGGCCTTGAAGAGGGGCTTGTGCCCTGCAGACAGGCCCCGTGACTCTGTGGAGAGAGCTGGAGGGGGTTATGGCGATGTGGAAAGTGCATTTGCCCTGTGGAAGTGAGTTATGGCTCTGTAAAGAGAGCCTGTTGTCCTGGGAAGAGATGGAGGGGATTGTGGCCTGTGGGAAGACTTGTGGCCCGGCAGAAGGAGCCAGTGGTCCTGTGAGAGAGCTGAAGGGGTTGAGGCCCTGTGGAAAGGCTTTGTCCTTGTATAGGGGTCTGTGCCCTGCAAAGAGGCATGTGGCGATGTAAAGAGAGCTGGAGGGAGTTGTGGCCTGTGGAAAAGGCCATGTGGAGCGGGCTGGAGGGTCTGGGAAGGCTCTGGAGTAAGATTTGGGCCTATGAAGTCCTTTGACGTAAACAACATGCAACATGATTGCCTGTGGAGAGAGCTGGAGGGGCATGTGCACTTGGAAAGGCCTGTGGCCTGGTAGGAGCCTGTGGTCCTGTGGAGAGAGCTGAAGGTGTTGTGGCCTGTGGAAAGGCCTGTGACCTGTATAGTGGTCCGTTCTTCTGTGGAGAGAGCTGGAGGGGTTGTGCCCTATGGAAGACTATGGCCTGTAGAAAGGCCCTTTGGCCTTGAAAAGGGGCTTGTGGCCTGCAGACGAAGAGAGCTGTAGGGAGTTGTGGCCGTGTGGAAAGACATTTGGCCCTGTGGAGGGGAGCTATGGCCCTGTAAAAGAGCTTCTTGTCCTGTGGAGAGAGCTGGATGTGGTGTGGCCCTGTGGATAGGTCTGTGGCCCTATGGATAGGCCCTTTAGCCTTGTGGAAGGACTGTGACCCTGTGGTGAGAGCTGGAGGGAGTTTTGGGCTGTGGAAAAGCCTGTGGTCCTGAGGAGAGAGCTGAAGGGATTGAGGCCCTGTGGAAAGGCCTGTGACCCTGTATAGGGGTCTGTGGCCCCGCAGAGGGGCATGTGGCGATGTAAAGAGAGCTGGAGGGAGTTGTGGCCTGTGGAAAAGGCTATGTGGAGTGGCTGGAGGGGCCTGTGGAAGGCTCTGGAGTAAGATTTGGGCCTATGAAGTCCTTTGCAGTAAACAACATGCAACATGATTGCCTGTGGAGAGAGCTGGAGGGGCTTGTTGCTCTGTGGAAAGGCCTGTGGCCCGGTAGGAGCCTGTGGTCCTGTGGAGAGAGCTGAAGGTGTTGTGGTCACTCAAATGAGCCCTTTTAACTGATTAAAGGGGGGTGGAGGAGGCTGTGGCCCTGATGAAAGAGCTGAAAGGGTTGTAGCCTTGTAGAAGGAGCCTGTGGTCCTGTGGAGAGAGCTGGAGGGGGTTATTGCCTTGGAGAAATGCCTATGGCCCTGCGGAAGGGACCTGTGGCCCTTTGAAAAAGGCCTTTTACCTTGTGGAGGGGCTGTTGCCTTGTAAAGGGAGCATCTGTCCTTTTTGAGAAAGACAGAGGGGGTTGTGGCCTTATGGAAAGGCCTATGACACAGTGAAAGGGCCCTGTCGCCCTGTGGAGAGAGGTGAAGGCGGTTGTGGCCCTGTGTAAATGCCTGTAAACCTGTAGAAGGAGCGTGTGGTTCTGTGGAGAGATCTTGAGGGGGTTATGGCCCTATGGAAATGACTATGGCCCTGTGGAATGGACCTATGGCCCTTTGCAAAGAGCTGAAGGGGTCTGTGGCCGTACAGAAAGTGCATTCGGCCCTGTGGAGGGGAGCTATGGCCCTGTAAAGAGAGCTTGTTGTCCTGTGGAGAAGAGTTGGAGGGATTGTGGCCCTGTGGAAATGCTTGTGGCCCGGCAGAAGGAGCCAGTGGTCCTGTGGAGAGAGCTGAAGGTGTTGTGGCCCTGTGGAAAGGCCTGTGACCCTGTATAGGGGTCTGTGGCCCCGCAGAGGGCATGTGGCGATGTAAAGAGAGCTGGAGGGAGTTGTGGCCTGTGAAAAGGCTATGTGGAGTGGCTGGAGGGGCCTGTGGAAGGCTCTGGAGTAAGATGGGGGCCTATGAAGTCCTTTGCAGTAAACATTTAAATTTTCAAGCTTCGTGTCCGATCTGCAACAGGGTTGACTCTATTGTTGCCGAACTGCAACAAAGATTGACTCTTTTGTTGCAAAAGTGCAACATGATTGTCTGTGGAGAGAGCTGAAGGGCTTGTGGCACTGTGGAAAGGCCTGTAACCCAGTAGTAGCCTGTGGTCCTGTGGAGAGATCTGAAGGTGTTGTGGCCTGTGGAAAGGCCTGTGACCCTGTATAGGGGTCTATTGCCTGTGGAGAGAGCTGGAGGGCTTGTGCCCTATGGAAATGACTATGGCCATGTAGAAAGGCCTTTGGCCTTGAGAGAGCGGGGCTTGTGCCCTGCAGACGGCCCTGTGTCCTGTGGAGAGAGCTGAAGGGGTTGTGGCCGTGTGAAAGGTGATTGGCCCTGTGGAAGGGGAGCTTGGCCCTGTAAAGAAGCTGTGTCCTGTAGAGATGGAGGGATTGTGGCCCTGTGGAAAGCTTGTGCCCGGCAGAAGGAGCCAGTGGTCCTGTGAGAAGTGAGGGGTTATGCCTGTGGAAAGGCATTTGCCCTGTAAGTGTTTGGCCTGAAGAGGCTGTTGCCTGTGAGAGAGTTGGAGGGATTGTGGCCTGTGGAAACTGTGCCCGGCAGAGGAGAGGGTCTGTGGAGAGACTGAAGGTTGGGCCTTGAAGCCTTGCCCTAAAAGCTTGCCCATGAGCATGTGGATAAGAGAGCTGGAGGGAGTGTGGCCTGTGAAAGGCCATGTGGCTGGAGGGTCTGTGGACCTGGAGTAAGATTGGCCTATGAAGCCTTTGCAGTAACATGCCTGTTGCCTGTGGAGAGAGCTGGAGGGCTTGTGCCCTATGGAAATGACTATGGCCCTGTAGAAAGGCCCTTTGCCTTAAAAGGGGGCTTGTGGCCTGCAGACGGAGAGACTGTAGGGAGTTTGGCTGTGTGGAAGTGCATTTGGCCTGTGGAGGGAGCTATGGCCCTGTAAAGAGAGCTTCTTGTCTGTGGAGAGAGCTGGGGGTGGGGCCCTTGGAAAGGTCTGTGCCCTATGGATAGGCCTTTAGCTTGTGAAGGGCTGTGACCCTGTGGTGAGAGCTGGAGGGAGTTTTGGGCTGTGGAAAAGCCTGTGGTCCTGAGGAGAGAGCTGAAGGGGTTGAGGCCCTGTGGAAAGGCCTGTGACCCTGTAAAGGGGTCTGTGGCCCCGCAGAGGGGCATGTGGCAATGTAAAGAGAGCTGAGGGAGTTGTGGCTTGTGGAAAAGGCCATGTACAGTGGACTGGAGGGGCCTGTGGAAGGCTCTGGAGTAAGATTTGGCCTATGAAGTCCTTTGCAGTAAACAACATGCAACATGATTGCCTGTGGAGAGAGCTGGAGGGGCTTGTGGCACTGTGGAAAAGGCCTGTGGCCCGGTAGGACCCTGGTGGTCCTGTGGAGAGAGCTGAAGGTGTTGTGGCACTCAAATGAGCCCTTTATAACTGATTAAAGGGGGTGGAGGAGGCTGTGGCCCTGATGAAAGAGCTGAAAGGGGTTGTAGCCTTGTAGAGGAGCCTGTGGTCCTGTGGAGAGAGCTGGAGGGGTTATTGCCTTGGAAAATGCCTATGGCCCTGCGGAAGGGACCTGTGGCCCTTTGAAAAAGGCCTTGGCCTTGTGGGGGGGCTGTTGCCTTGTAAAGGGAGCCTCTGTCCTTTTTGAGAGAGACAGAGGGGTTGTGGTCTTTAGAAAGGCTTATGACACAGTGAAAGGGCCCTGTCGCCTGTGGAGAGAGGTGAAGGCGCTGTGGCCCTGTGTAAATGCCTGTAAACCTGTAGAAGGAGCCTGTGGTTCTGTGGAGAGATCTTGAGGGGGTTATGGCCATGGAAATGACTATGGCCCTGTGGAATGGACCTATGGCCCTTTGCAAAGAGCTGAAGGGGTCTGTGGCCGTACAGAAAGTGCATTCGGCCCTGTGGAGGGGAGCTATGGCCCTGTAAAGAGAGCTTGTTGTCCTGTGGAGAAGAGTTGGAGGGGATTGTGGCCCTGTGGAAATGCTTGTGGCCCGGCAAAAGGAGCCAGTGGTCCTGTGGAGAGAGCTGAAGGTGTTGTGGCCCTGTGGAAAGGCCTGTGACCCTGTATAGGGTCTGTGGCCCCGCAGAGGGGAATGTGGCGATGTAAAGAGAGCTGGAGGGAGTTGTGGCCTGTGGAAAAGGCTATGTGGAGTGGACTGGAGGGGCCTGTGGAAGGCTCTGGAGTAAGATGGGGGCCTATGAAGTCCTTTGCAGTAAACATTTCAATTTTCAAGCTTCGTGTCCGATCTGCAACAGGGTTGACTCTATTGTTGCCGAACTGCAACAAAGATTGACTCTTTTGTTGCAAAAGTGCAACATGATTGTCTGTGGAGAGAGCTGAAGGGGCTTGTGGCACTGTGGAAAGGCCTGTAATCCAGTAGTAGACTGTGGTCCTGTGGAGAGATCTGAAGGTGTTGTGGCCCTGTGGAAAGGCCTGTGACCCTGTATAGGGGTCTATTACCCTGTGAAGAGAGCTGGAGGGGCTTGTGCCCTATGGAAATAACTATAGCCATGTAGAAAGGCCCTTTGGCCTTGAAGACGGGGCTTGTGCCCTGCAGACGGGCCCTGTGTCTCTTTGGAGAGAGCTAAAGGGGTCTGTGGCCGTACAGAAAGTGCATTCGGCCCTGTGAAGGGGAGCTATGGCCCTGTAAAGAGAGCTTGTTGTCCTGTGGAGAAGAGTTGGAGGGAATTGTCCCTGTGGAAATGATTGTGGCCCGGCAGAAGGAGCCAGTGGTCCTATGGAGAGAGCTGAAGGTGTTGTGGCCCTGTGGAAAGGCCTATGACCCTGTATAGGTGTCTGTGGCCCCGGAGAGGGGCATGTGGCGATGTAAAGAGAGCTGAAGGGAGTTGTGGCCTGCGGAAAAGGCCATGTGGATCGGGCTGGAGGGGCCTGTGGAAGGCTCTGGAGTAAGATTTGGGCCTATGAAGTCCTTTTGCAGTAAACAACATGCAACATGATTGCCTGTGGAGAGAGCTGGAGGGGCTTGTAGCACTGTGGAAAGGACTGTGGCTTGGTAGGAGCCTGTGGTCCTGTGGAGAGAGCTGAAGGTGTTGTGGCCTTGTGGAAAGGCCTGTGACCCTGTATAGGGTCAGTAGCCCTGTGGAGAGAGCTGGAGGGGCTTGTGCCCTATGGAAATGACTATGGCCCTGTAGAAAGGTTCTTTGGCCTTGAAGAGGGGGCTTGTGCCCTGCAGACAGGCCCGTGACTCTGTGGAGAGAGCTGGAGGGGGTTATGGCCATGTGGAAAGTGCATTTGCCCTGTGGAAGTGAGTTATGGCTCTGTAAAGAGAGCCTGTTGTCCTGTGGAGAGAGTTGGAGGGGATTGTGGCCCTGTGGGAAGAATTGTGGCCCGGCAGAAGGAGCCAGTGGTCCTGTAGAGAGAGCTGAAGGGGTTGAGGCCCTGTGGAAAGGCCTGTGAACCTGTATAGGGGTCTGTGGCCCTGCATAGAGGCATGTGGCGATGTAAAGAGAGCTGGAGGGAGTTGTGGCCTGTGGAAAAGGCCATGTGGAGTGGGCTGGAGGGGTCTGTGGTAGGCTCTGGAGTAAGATTTGGGCCTATGAAGTCCTTTGCAGTAAACAACATGCAACATGATTGCCTGTGGAGAGAGCTGGAGGGCTTGTGCCCTATGGAAATGACTATGGCCCTGTAGAAAGGCCCTTTGGCCTTGAAAAGGGGGCTTGTGGCCTGCAGATGGAGAGAGCTGTAGGGAGTTGTGGCCGTGTGGAAAGTGCATTTGGCCCTGTGGAGGGGAGCTATGGCCCTGTAAAGAGAGCTTCTTGTCCTGTGGAGAGATCTGGAGGGTGGTGTGGCCCTGTGGAAAGGTCTGTGGCCCTATGGATAGGCACTTTAGCCTTGTGGAAGGGACCTTGACCCTGTGGTGAGAGCTGGAGGAAGTTTTGGGCTGTAGAAAAGCCTGTGGTCCTGAGAGAGAGTTGAAGGGGTTGAGGCCCTGTGGAAAGGCCTTTAACCCTGTATAGGGGTCTGTGGCCCCGCAGAGGGGCATGTGGCAATGTAAAGAGAGCTGGAGGGAGTTGTGGCTTGTGGAAAAAGCCATGTACAGTGGACTGGAGGGGCCTGTGGAAGGCTCTGGAGTAAGATTTGGGCCTATGAAGTCCTTTGCAGTAAACAACATGCAACATGATTGCCTGTGGAGAGAGCTGGAGGGGCTTGTGGCACTGTGGAAAGGCCTGTGGCCCGGTAGGAGCCTGTGGTCCTGTGGAGAGAGCTGAAGGTGTTGTGGTCACTCAAATGAGCCCTTTTAACTGATTAAAGGGGGGTGGAGGAGGCTGTGGCCCTGATGAAAGAGCTGAAAGGGGTTGTATCCTTGTAGAAGGAGCCTGTGGTCCTGTGGAGAGAGCTGGAGGGGGATATTGCCTTGGAGAAATGCCTATGGCCCTGCGGAAGGGACCTGTGGCCCTTTGAAAAAGGCCTTTGGCCTTGTGGAGGGGGCTGTTGCCTTGTAAAGGGAGCCTCTGTCCTTTTTGAGAGAGACAGAGGGGGTTGTGGCCTTATGGAAAGGCCTATGACACAGTGAAAGGGCCCTGTCGCCCTGTGGAGAGAGGTGAAGGCGGTTGTGGCCCTGTGTAAATGCCTGTAAACCTGTAGAAGGAGCCTGTGGTTCTGTGGAGAGATCTTGAGGGGGTTATGGCCCTATGGAAATGACTATGGCCCTGTGGAAATGCTTGTGGCCCGGCAGAAGGAGCCAGTGGTCCTGTGGAGAGAGCTGAAGGTGTTGTGGCCCTGTGGAAAGGCCTGTGACCCTGTATAGGGGTCTGTGGCCCCGCAGAGGGGCATGTGGCGATGTAAAGAGAGCTGGAGGGAGTTGTGGCCTGTGGAAAAGGCTATGTGGAGTGGGCTGGAGGGGCCTGTGGAAGGCTCTGGAGTAAGATGGGGGCCTATGAAGTCCTTTGCAGTAAACATTTAAATTTTCAAGCTTCGTGTCCGATCTGCAACAGGGTTGACTCTATTGTTGCCGAACTGCAACAAAGATTGACTCTTTTGTTGCAAAAGTGCAACATGATTGTCTGTGGAGAGAGCTGAAGGGGCTTGTGGCACTGTGGAAAGGCCTGTAACCCAGTAGTAGCCTGTGTCCTGTGGAGAGATCTGAAGGTGTTGTGGCCCTGTGGAAAGGCCTGTGACCCTGTATAGGGGTCTATTGCCCTGTGGAGAGAGCTGGAGGGGCTTGTGCCCTATGGAAATGACTATGGCCATGTAGAAAGGCCCTTTGGCCTTGAAGACGGGGCTTGTGCCCTGCAGACGGGCCCTGTGTCTCTTTGGAGAGAGCTAAAGGGGTCTGTGGCCATACAGAAAGTGCATTCGGCCCTGTGGAGGGGAGCTATGGCCCTGTAAAGAGAGCTTGTTGTCCTGTGGAGAAGAGTTGGAGGGGATTATGGCCCTGTGGAAATGCTTGTGGCCCAGCAGAAGGAGCCAGTGATCCTATGGAGAGAGCTGAAGGTGTTGTGGCCCTGTGGAAAGGCCTATGACCCTGTATAGGTGTCTGTGGCCCCGGAGAGGGGCATGTGGCGATGTAAAGAGAGCTGAAGGGAGTTGTGTGTTATGTTTCGGTAACTGAGGAGTGCAGGTAAAAAAGGCAATACACCAGAGCAGTTGGAATCTATGAGATTGCAGTACCCTGACTAACCACCACAACTAGAGGCAGCCGTGGAGCGTTCCTACGTTGGTCTTAGACGCCTCGTCACAGCCTGAGAAACTAACTACACCTAAAGATAGAAATAGGAAAGCTATCTGCCCCGGAGCAGATCCCCAAAGAACATAGAAAGCCCCAAACATGTAATGGCTGTTAGACAAGAAGAAATACTGACACAGACAGAAAATAGTATGAGCAAACGTTGGGGCCCAAACTAACTAAATAGAAAAGGATAGGAAGGGTACTTACTGCAATCCCAAAAAACCCTGCAAAGCACCAACTCTACTAATTTCAAAAACACCTGAGATCACACGACCTCTACCACCTAAATTAGTTCTCTGGTGTAACAAAATCAAAACAGCAGCCACTGAAGAAACTGGAAAAAGCAAAAGTACAAACATCAGTGGCTGAACTAAACTGAGAGGGCAAAAGCCCCCGGAGGGGACCCTGAAGGCCCCCACAGAAGTGCAGGACAAAATGCAAAAATAATATGAAAGAAAACCGTGAGCACAACCTGAATGAAACTGGTGCTTTAAAGTCTAGGTTCCCACACCGGGTACTAATAATGAAAAAAGGCTTAAGCACTCAACTTAAAAGGTTTATTAGTAGTATCTCCAAACGTTTCGGTCAGAAAAGACCTTCATCAGTGACTACTTATTTTTATATAGAAGATTGTCTCCTAAAAAGGGGAGAGGTGCGTGCCCCAAGGAAAGTGTGCTGCTTAAAGACAAACGTAGCTTATAAGAATGCTCAGTAGAAATATCCAGTGACTAAGCTTGCGGTATCCACCGCTATGTAGACTGGAGCTCTGCCAGGACGCTGTCTGAGCCTGCTGATTTGATTTCCATGAGTATGTGGGGCGGAAGCCCCACATACTCATGGAAATCAAATCAGCAGGCTCAGACAGCGTCCTGGCAGAGCTCCAGTCTACATAGCGGTGGATACCGCAAGCTCAGTCACTGGATATTTCTACTGAGCATTCTTATAAGCTACGTTTGTCTTTAAGCAGCACACTTTCCTTGGGGCACGCACCTCTCCCCTTTTTAGGAGACAATCTTCTATATAAAAATAAGTAGTCACTGATGAAGGTCTTTTCTGACCGAAACGTTTGGAGATACTACTAATAAACCTTTTAAGTTGAGTGCTTAAGCCTTTTTTCATTAAAATGCAAAAATAAAGCACAAAAACAAAAAGAAGAAAATGTCTTATCTGTTAGCAGGAGATGCAGACACGACACAGCAGGCTACAAGGGAAACAGGAATCATGGAGTGAGACCAGAACAATTGATCACCGGCAACCCTGATGGGAAGGCGACTCCCTTATATAAGACCAGTCAGTAACACCTGATTCCCACTCCTCACAATCTTCACTGGACAGTCCAGTACCGCTTGTAACTACCAGAGGGAGCCTCTGCTCAGAACTCATTTCAAGTCCATTCACAACAGTACCCCCCCTTGAGGAGGGGTCACCGAACCCTCACTTGAGCAACCAGGTCGGTCAGGATGAGTTCTATGATACGCACGGATGAGTCTCCTAGCATGGATGTCCGAAGCAAACACCCAAGAATTGTCTTCCTGACCATAAACTCTCCACTTAACCAAATACTGGAGTTTCCGTCTAGAAAAACGAGAATTCAATATTTTCTCAACCACATACTCCAGATTGCCCTCAACCAAAACATGGTCAGGAGGCACAGTAGTAGGAACCACTGGCTCAACAAACCTCTTCAACAAGGACTTGTGGAACACGTTATGGATCTTAAATGTCCCTGGAAGAAGCAAACGAAAAGAAACAGGATTAAGAATCTCCATGATCTTATAAGGTCCAATGAACCTAGGCTTAAATTTAGGAGATGCCACTCTCATAGGAATATTTTTTGAGGACAACCAGACCAAGTCCCCCACTTTAAACCGAGGACCATCAGTCCTATGCCGGTTAGCAAACCGCTGGGCCCTCTCCTGAGAGAGGGACAACCTCTCCACTACCTGGTCCCAAATCTGTTGCATACGCTCCACAACAGAGTCAACACCTGGACAGACAGAAGCCTCCGTCTGTCCTGAAGAAAATCGAGGGTGAAACCCAGAATTACAGAAAAATGGAGACATCAAAGTGGCAGAGCTAGCCCTATTATTAAGAGCAAACTCAGCCAAAGGCAAAAAAAGAGACCCAGTCATCCTGATCAGCAGACACAAAGCATCTTAGATAAGTCTCCAATGTTTGTTCTCTCAGTTTGACCATTGGTCTGAGGATGAAACGCCGAGGAGAAAGACAATTGAACACCAAGTTTAGAACAAAAGGTCCTCCAAAATCTTGAAACAAACTGGACTCCTCTGTCAGACACAATGTTCTCAGGAATGCCGTGTAAACGAACCACGTGCTGAAGGAACAAAGGCACCAATTCAGAGGAGGAAGGCAACTTAGGTAATGGCACAAGATGTATCATCTTGGAAAACCTATCACAAATCACCCAGATGACGGTCATTCTCTGAGAAACAGGGAGGTCGGAAATGAAATCCATAGAGATATGGGTCCATGGTCTCTTGGGCACAGGCAATGGCATCAACAAACCACTAGAGCGAGAGCAAGGCTTGGAGCGAGAGCAAGTCCCGCAGGACTGCACAAATTCCCTGACATCACGAGACAAGGTAGGCCACCAAAAGGACCGACTAACCAAGTCTCTGGTACCAAAAATTCCGGGATGACCGGCCAGCGCGGAACAATGAATCTCAGACATCACACTCTTTTTCCACTGGTCCGGGACAAACAATTTCCCAACAGGGCAGCGCTCGGGCTTATCCTCCTGACACCCCTCCAGAGCCAGTCTCAAATTGGGCGAGATGGCGGAAAGAACTATACCCTCTTTCAAAATAACAGAAGGATCAGATAACTCAGGAGAGTCCGCCAGGAAACTCCTCAAGAGGGCATCCGCCTTAACATTCTTAGTGCCAGGAAGAAATGAAACCACAAAATTAGAAAACGTGTGAAAAACAAGGCCCACCTGGCCTGTCTAGGATTAAGTCGCTTGGCAGATTCCAGATAAACCAGATTCTTATGGTCCGTAAGGACCACCACCTGATGTTTGGCTCCCTCCAGCCAATGTCTCCACTCTTCAAAAGCCCACTTCATGGCCAATAACTCCGGATTACCCACGTCATAATTACGTTCAGTAGGAGAAAATTCTCGAGAGAAAAAGGCACAAGGGTTACTTTTAGAGGTCTCTGGATCTCTTTGGGAGAAAACGGCACCTGCCCCAATTTCAGAGGCATCAACCTCCACCTGAAATGGTAGAGAAACATCAGGCTGCAGTAGAACAGGAGCAGAAGTGAATCTCTGCTTAAGTTCCTGAAATGCAGAGACTGCCTCAGGAGGCCAATTCACCACATCAGAACCCTTTTTGGTCAAATCAGTTAAAGGTTTAACAATAACCGAGAAATTACCAATAAATTTACGATAAAAATTGGCAAAACCCAAAAATCTTTGAAGAGCCTTTAATGAAGTAGGTTGGACCCAATCACAGATGGCCTGAACCTTGACCGGGTCCATTTCAATAACAGATGGGGACAAAATGAATCCCAAAAATGAGATCCTCTGTACGCCAAAAAGACACTTTGATCCCTTCACATACAGAGCATTCTCTCTCAAAATCTGGAATACAGTTCGAACATGTTTCACATGAGAGTCCCAGTCATTGGAAAAAATCAAGATATCATCCAAATAAACAATCAGAAATTTATCCACAAAATCCCTGAAAATGTCATTCATGAAGGACTGGAAGACAGAAGGAGCATTAGTGAGCCCAAAGGGCATCACAAGGTACTCAAAATGCCCCTCAGGGGTATTAAATGCCGTCTTCCATTCATCCCCGTGCTTAATGCGAATAAGGTTATATGCTCCCCTGAGGTCAAGCTTGGTAAACCAAGTAGCATTTTTCACCCTGGAAAACAGTTCAGAAATCAAGGGTAACGGATATTGATATTTCACAGTAATATTGTTCAAAAGACGATAATCAATACACGGCCTTAATGAACCATTCTTTTTGGCCACAAAGAAAAAACCGGCACCTAAGGGTGAAGAGGATGGTCTGATATGACCCTTCTCCAATGACTCCTTGATATAAGACCGCATAGCGTCATGTTCAGGTACAGACAAGTTAAAAAGGCGACCTTTAGGGAATTTACTACCAGGCACTAATTCAATAGCGCAGTCATAGCTCCTATGGGGAGGCAAGGATGCAGATTTACTTTCGCTAAATACATCAGAAAAATCAATCAAAAAGTCAGGAACATCCTGAGCCTGGGGGGAGGCAGAAAAAACAGGAGTGTTGGTATTAACACATTGGCAGCCCCAACTGGTTACAGACACAGTTTTCCAATCCAAAACAGGATTATGAGACTGCAACCAAGGGAAACCCAGTACGATAATATCATGCAGATTATACAGAACCAAAAATTTGCAGCACTCCTGATGATCAGGTTCAACCCTCATTATCACCTGAGTAGAGAACTGAGGTTTATTCTCAGCCAAAGGGGTAGAATCAATCCCCAGTAGGGGAATAGACTTCTGTAGGGGTATCAAGGGAAACCCACAACGTTTAGCAAAATCATAATCCATCAGGTTAATAGCTGCTCCAGAATCAACGAAAGCCTGAGCAGAAAATGAGGACAGAGAGCATATCAGAGTGACAGTTAATAAAAACTTAGTCTGAACACTACCCAAGACAACTGAGCGTGCAAAACGTCTTCCCCGCTTAGGGCAGACTGAAATAGCATGAGAGGCATTACCACAGTAGAAACATAACCCATTGCGCTTTCGAAACTCATGACGCTGTGCCCCAGACACCACTCCATCACACTGCATGGATTCAGAAGCAGGTTCACAAGGCAACACCATTCCACGCATACTTCTCTGCTCACGCAAACGTCTGTCAATTTGAATCGCTAATGACATAGAATCATTGAGACCAGAGGGGACAGGGAATCCCACCATAACATCCTTTACATTATCTGACAGACCCTTCCGAAAAAGGGCCGCCAAAGCGTCGTCATTCCACTTGGTCAGGACTGCCCACCTACGGAATCTCTGACAGTATAACTCAGCGTCATCAAGCCCCTGATTTAATGCCAACAAGGCTTTTTCAGCTTGATCAGTGACATTAGGCTCATCGTACAATAACCCCAAAGCCTGAAAAAATGCATCAACATCACTTAAAACAGGATCCCCAGGTGTCAGGGAAAAAGCCCAATCCTGAGGATCGCCGCGCAGGAGAGAGATGACAATTTGAACCTGCTGCGCTGCGTTCCCTGAGGACTTAGATTTTAAGGCAAAAAACAATTTACAATTATTTTTGAAATTCTGAAACTTAGCTCGATCTCCCAAAAACAAATCTGGCATGGGAATCCTAGGTTCCACAACAGGCAACCTAGCAAGATATGCAGCAATACTCTGAACCTCAGTGGCAAGCTGATCCACACGGCCAGACAACTGTGCAAACTCCATTGAGAGAAAAAATCCTCCCCAGCACCCAGAGATACAGAGGGAAAAAAAAAAAAAAAATGTGACAAACAGAAAAATATCTCTGACAACTCTGACAACCGTTTTTTCTTTCACAATATTTTTCCCTTCTGTGAGTACCATACAACTTTAAATTTTAGGCCGGTGATACTGTTATGTTTCGGTAGCTGAGGAGTGCAGGCAAAAAAGGCAATACACCAGAGCAGTTGGAATCTATGAGATTGCAGTACCCTGACTAACCACAACAACTAGAGGCAGCCGTGGAGCGTTCCTACGTTACCTCTTCTAAACTACAGGTAATCAATTTATCTGATGTTGTACTAACAGAACCTCAAATGGAGGTTCTCAGTTTAGGACTCTCCTTCTCACCCACAGCCTCATTTAACTCTTTGCAGCAGTGACAGACCTGCATTTATTTGCACGTAAACTAATCCTTAAAAAACTTCATGAAAAAAATAAACATGGGGATGAGTGGAGTGCCAGAGAACTTGAAGCTATCTCAGTTTTGGAGGAATTAGATGAGGAGGGTGAAACACCTGATCCTAAGGGTAAGTTTAAACCTCCTGTCCCTAGGAAGTTTCCCCCTCTGAATATTTTCCCCAACATAGAACTATTCGTAAAATTGGTTTCCAATGAATTTGAGAAAATTTCACCATATATCAGTCGAGGAAACTTGTCCTTTGCCCGCAGAAAAGCACTTGAGGAATTATGGAATCTCAAGGGGGTGATTGTGAAACCTGCGGACAAAGGAGGTAATGTGGTAGTATGGCCTGAAAAACTATATGAGAAAGAAGTCTTAAGGCAATTGCGAGATAGCACATGCTACCAACGAATGACGTTTAATCCAACTCTTAAATATCAAAATGAAATCGGTGAAATTTTGGAGGAAGCATTCAGAGGGGGTATAATTACCAGGGAATTATGAGATAATTTAGTCCCCAAGTATCCTCAGGTAGCCTGCATTTACTTTTTGCCTAAAGTGCACAAAAACAAAACAAATCCCCCTGGGCGCCCTATCATGTCGGGTAACGGAAGTTTATGTGAGGTCATTTCCAAGTATTTAGATTTTTATTTGAAACCTATGGTTATGATCTTCCCTCGTATGTGAGGGACACAGGAGATGTCCTCAAAAAAATTGAGGGGATATCAATGGATGTAGATATGTGGTTAGTAAGTTTTGACATCTAATCTTTATACACATCTATACATCATCAAGATGGTCTGAAAGCCACCAAAATGTTCCTTATGATGTCCGAACTTGATGCAGGTCTGGCTGACTTACTGCTGACATTGTTAAAATTTTCCCTTGAGCACAACTATTTTGCATTTAAGGAAACCATCTATTTACAAAAGCAGGGTACGGCGATGGGGGCTGCTTTTGCCCCCTCATACGCCAACCTCTTTTTGGGAATGTGGGAACGTGAGATTTTTCTCACTAAACCCATTGCATTTATCGAGAAGGTCCTTTTGTGGATCCGGTATATCGATGACGTACTGATGATTTGGCAGGGGACAGAACAGGACCTTCTTGAGTTTCTGTCTATTTTGAACGACAATTCCCCTAATATTAAGTTGACATGTAAATACAGCCAGGCCTGCATCGATTTCCTTGACATCCTTATATCTAAAGGGAATAATGGTTATCTACAGACCAATGTGCACCGTAAAGAAACGGCGGTAAATTCTGTCTTACACGCGACTTCCTCTCACCCTAAATCACTGATAGAGGGTATACCAACAGGCCAATTTCTGAGGGCAAGACGAATCTGCTCTAGTGAGGAGGCCTTTGAGGAACAAGCCAGGGATCTGTCCTCTAGATTCTTGGCAAGAGGATATTCAAAACGCAGTATTAAGAGAGGCCTCAATAAAGCTAAACGAGCTGTACGCACTGATTTACTGATTCCTAGGAATAAGAATAGGAGGGCAGAACAAAAAGTGAGATTTATATCCACATACAATGACAAATGGTGGGACATCAAAAGAGCTCTAAGCAAATACTGGGAATTGTTAATAACTGATAAAACTTTGGAGAAATTTGTCCCAAGGGTACCCTCTATTACTTATAGGAGATCCAGCAATATAAGAGACACATTGGTACATAGTTATCATGGGGGTCAGAAACCAGAGTAAGCCTTTGGATCTACAGGCCCTAAGTGGGGATTTTTTTCTTGCAATGGATGTATTTCCTGTCCTAATATGAAACGTGCCTCTACATTTTTATCTAGTGATGGCAAGATCAAATTTGAGGTTACCCAACATATTACCTGTAACTCCTCAGGAGTCATATATTACGCCACCTGCCCCTGCACAAAAATAAATGTGGGTATGACCTCCAGACCCCTCAAGGTGTGGGTCAGGGAACATTAAGAGACATTAAGAATGCCCAGGAAATTGAGGATCTCACAACTCTGACACCTGTACCTAGGCACTTTAAACTATACCATGGCTGTAATCCAGGATTATTGCAGGTGATGGGGATAGATAAAGTCTATGTGGATGTTAGAGGAGGTGACTGGAGAAAAAAACTAGCACAGGTAGAAACTCAATGGATATATCGAATAGGGTCCCTACAGCCTAAGGGCCTTAATGAGGTTCTGAGTTTTGCCCCCTTCTTATAATTATTTTATGTGGTTTTAGATTTAGTGACTCGTTGATCTTGAGTTCTTTTTAATTTTGTGTCATTACATCCTAGTATATATGCATTTTTGTAAATGTGAAAAATCTTTCTTGGGAGAAGCTACACATATACATATGGAATTCCTCATTTGGATTAGAAGAGGACAATTGCTCACTATGGATCAAGCTCGAATATGGAAGAAGTGGATATATCTCCTTATGCTCGGCTGCAATGACTTATGAAGAAGACTAATAATGTATAGAAAACGATCCATATGGTTCTCTTGAAAAAAAATTTTCTTCTCTCTACATTGTGTTTAATATATGTTTAAATGTATATACGCACTAATAGCTATTCTACTGACACTTATGTTGGATTGGTGTGTTGTCACAAGTATGTAATGTTTTAGTATTTTAAACACGCGATATTTGATATATTGAATGGCTCACTTTTTGACAGGTTCGTGTACAGTAATTAATCTGGTATAATTGCCCTTATATATATATTTGCTGGCTATTTGGCTCATGGGATTGGTATACTTGTGTATCCATTACCTACCCTTCTTTTCACCTTTGACTGATGCAGCCATTATTTGCAGCCCCTGGCACACTATCGTTGTCTGACGTTCCTCCTGATGTTTGGTTTCGCCCCTCTGCTCTGACGCGTGGAGTGGAGGTGTGGCCAGATGACGGGGGACGCAGTTACGCGATGTGGAGTGTTGCCTAGGAGACGCGTCAGGCCGGTTCTGTTGCCGCCTCCTCCCCTCTCTGACGTGCTTCGGGAGGGAGGGGGAGGATGACACGATTTCCGGTGGGCGCGATCCCTGGGTACGTCACACGCCAGGAGCAGCAACATCGCTTACACATGGAATTCTAACAGGTGACTCCACTTTGCAAATATATATAAGGGCATATTATCTGTCTTTCCACATATACATATCCCCCAGGACGAAGCTAACGCGAAATGCGCGTCGGGGAACCCTCGCTCCCATTATCTGGTCGTGTATTACTCCTATACTTTTGTATCATTATAGCTCTGATGTGACTGCTCTGGTTTTCCGTGCAGTCTGTTTTGGCACTTTTTGTACATAGTTATCACTTTTTCTCTTGTACATGTACTTTGTCAGTTGTTTTCCTGGGCATTTGGGACTACTCCCAGTTACATAAATCTTGCTGGCCTCCTTGGGCACTAAGGGCATACATGCATGTTCATTATGTCTCTCATACAATTGTAATTGCACTGTGCATTGAGAGCATAGAAACATGCATTGCCATACTGAACAATGAATTACTCTAGCCCTTGATCTCTATCTATATAATAATGCATTACACTTGCTAATTATTTGCCCTGCATTCAGTGTGTTGAGAATCTGCATAATAATGTCTGGGAATCAACTGTACATTTAACCACACTGTGGTATGATTATTATATTTGACCCTAGAAATATCAAGACAATCTTCTGCCTGTACACATAGCTTATCACATGTTCATGACATTTTGGAGGTAACTGGACATTAACATTCGCGTACCTATGGGAGCGTATTGGACTGGCATCGCATTTTTATTGTGTTTTCTGTCTTTCATGTTTCTATTTTCTAAATAAAGTTTGTACTTTTATGGCATTATGCTTCCAAGGTCTTTTTGGATTTATTTGTATGATGGGAAGTGCCATCTATCTAGGCTAGTTATTATAGGAGATATTTTGATTGTATTCCTGTACTTTGTTACAGTATTTGCTAGTATGGATATTAAAGCAAGGGATCACACCTGGCTTACGTGCATAGACACGGTTTTTAAAGGCGATGCTTTATCCAATGGTTCTGCTGAAAGCGGGCAAAAATCAGACCTCAAAGGCTCTATGAAAAATGTACTCAAAAAAAGAACCAGAATGTGGTGGACCAAGGCCTCGTTAGAGAATTATTTAGCCAAAAACCTCATTCCCCGTGGATTGAGAATAAGAATTATGCCCTCTTACCCAGTAGACGATTCTATATTTAAGACCAGATGGGAAGAGGTGTGTAATATTTGTTCCAGATCATTAATTGAACTATTGATCAGTAACAATAAAAAGAGTCTGGATCAATTGGATGCAGATATTGAACAAACCAAAACAAAGTTACTTGAAACACTTTCAGGATTGGAGGTAGAGACTTTCTACAAAGATATGGATACCCAATTGAACTTGTGGGAAAGAGAAGTCAAAGATACCAAGGCTAGAAAGTTTCAGAGGGACCTTAATGATTTTAAGAGTGGAAGCATCTATAGATGGCAAACAACTAAGAGAAATGGTAATGTCAGCATTAGATCCTCATCCATATCCTCAATCTCATCCAGAGAGGAAGAGAATACTGGAGGCCATCGTATATATAATTTAAGAAGGAATGGTAATAGAAGGCGATATGACCATTATAAAAGAAAGGAGAGGAAAAATGATATTACCTCTTCTAAACTACAGGTAATCAATTTATCTGATGTTGTACTAACAGAACCTCAAATGGAGGTTCTCAGTTTAGGACTCTCCTTCTCACCCACAGCCTCATTTAACTCTTTTGCAGCAGTGACAGACCTGCATTTATTTGCACGTAAACTAATCCTTAAAAAACTTCATGAAAAAAATAAACATGGGGATGAGTGGAGTGCCAGAGAACTTGAAGCTATCTCAGTTTTGGAGGAATTAGATGAGGAGGGTGAAACACCTGATCCTAAGGGTAAGTTTAAACCTCCTGTCCCTAGGAAGTTTCCCCTCTGAATATTTTCCCCAACATAGAACTATTCGTAAAATTGGTTTCCAATGAATTTGAGAAAATTTCACCATATATCAGTCGAGGAAACTTGTCCTTTGCCCGCAGAAAAGCACTTGAGGAATTACGGAATCTCAAGGGGGTGATTGTGAAACCTGCGGACAAAGGAGGTAATGTGGTAGTATGGCCTGAAAAACTATATGAGAAAGAAGTCTTAAGGCAATTGCGAGATAGCACATGCTACCAACGAATGACGTTTAATCCAACTCTTAAATACCAAAATAAATCGGTGAATTTTGGAGGAAGCATTCAGAGGGGGTATAATTACCAGGGAATTAGAGATAATTTAGTCCCCAAGTATCCTCAGGTAGCCTGCATTTACTTTTTGCCTAAAGTGCACAAAAACAAAACAAATCCCCCTGGGCGCCCTATCGTGTCCGGTAACGGAAGTTTATGTGAGGTAATTTCCAAGTATTTAGATTTTTATTTGAAACCTATGGTTATGGATCTTCCCTCGTATGTGAGGGACACAGGAGATGTCCTCAAAAAAATTGAGGGGATATCAATGGATGTAGATATGTGGTTAGTAAGTTTTGACGTCGAATCTTTATACACATCTATACATCATCAAGATGGTCTGAAAGCCACCAAAATGTTCCTTATGATGTCCGAACTTGATGCAGGTCTGGCTGACTTACTGCTGACATTGTTAAAATTTTCCCTTGAGCACAACTATTTTGCATTTAAGGAAACCATCTATTTACAAAAGCAGGGTACGGCGCATGGGGGCTGCTTTTGCCCCCTCATACGCCAACCTCTTTTTGGGAATGTGGGAACGTGAGATTTTTCTCACTAAACCCATTGCATTTATCGAGAAGGTCCTTTTGTGGATCCGGTATATCGATGACGTACTGATGATTTGGCAGGGGACAGAACAGGACCTTCTTGAGTTTCTGTCTATTTTGAACGACAATTCCCTTAATATTAAGTTGACATGTAAATACAGCCAGGCCTGCATCGATTTCCTTGACATCCTTATATCTAAAGGGAATAATGGTTATCTACAGTCCAATGTGCACCGTAAAGAAACGGCGGTAAATTCTGTCTTACACGCGACTTCCTCTCACCCTAAATCACTGATAGAGGGTATACCAACAGGCCAATTTCTGAGGGCAAGACAAATCTGCTCTAGTGAGGAGGCCTTTGAGGAACAAGCCAGGGATCTGTCCTCTAGATTCTTGGCAAGAGGATATTCAAAACGCAGTATTAAGAGAGGCCTCAATAAAGCTAAACGAGCTGTACGCACTGATTTACTGATTCCTAGGAATAAGAATAGGAGGGCAGAACAAAAAGTAAGATTTATATCCACATACAATGACAAATGGTGGGACATCAAAAGAGCTCTAAGCAAATACTGGGAATTGTTAATAACTGATAAAACTTTGGAGAAATTTGTCCCAAGGGTACCCTCTATTACTTATAGGAGATCCAGCAATATAAGAGACACATTGGTACATAGTTATCATGGGGGTCAGAAACCAGAGAAAGCCTTTGGATCTACAGGCCCTAAGTGGGGATTTTTTCCTTGCAATGGATGTATTTCCTGTCCTAATATGAAACGTGCCTCTACATTTTTATCTAGTGATGGCAAGATCAAATTTGAGGTTACCCAACATATTACCTGTAACTCCTCAGGAGTCATATATTACGCCACCTGCCCCTGCACAAAAATATATGTGGGTATGACCTCCAGACCCCTCAAGGTGCGGGTCAGGGAACATTATAGAGACATTAAGAATGCCCAGGAAATTGAGGATCTCACAACTCTGAAACCTGTACCTAGGCACTTTAAACTATACCATGGCTGTAATCCGGATTATTGCAGGTGATGGGGATAGATAAAGTCTATGTGGATGTTAGAGGAGGTGACTGGAGAAAAAAACTAGCACAGGTAGAAACTCAATGGATATATCGAATAGGGTCCCTACAGCCTAAGAGCCTTAATGAGGTTCTGAGTTTTGCCCCCTTCTTATAATTATTTTATGTGGTTTTAGATTTAGTGACTCGTTGATCTTGAGTTCTTTTTAATTTTGTGTCATTACATCCTAGTATATATGCATTTTTGTAAATGTGAAAAATCTTTCTTGGGAGAAGCTACACATATACATATGGAATTCCTCATTTGGATTAGAAGAGGACAATTGCTCACTATGGATCAAACTCGAATATGGAAGAAGTGGATATATCTCCTTATGCTCGGCTGCAATGACTTATGAAGAAGACTAATAATGTATAGAAAACGATCCATATGGTTCTCTTGAAAAAAATTTTCTTCTCTCTACATTGTGTTTAATATATGTTTAAATGTATATACGCACTAATAGCTATTCTACTGACACTTATGTTGGATTGGTGTGTTGTCACAAGTATGTAATGTTTTAGTATTTTAAACACGCGATATTTGATATATTGAATGGCTCACTTTTTGACAGGTTCGTGTACAGTAATTAATCTGGTATAATTGCCCTTATATATATATTTGCTGGCTATTTGGCTCATGGGATTGGTATACTTGTGTATCCATTACCTACCCTTCTTTTCACCTTTGACTGATGCAGCCATTATTTGCAGCCCCTGGCACACTATCGTTGTCTGACGTTCCTCCTGATGTTTGGTTTCGCCCCTCTGCTCTGACGCGTGGAGTGGAGGTGTGGCCAGATGACGGGGGACGCAGTTACGCGATGTGGAGTGTTGCCTAGGAGACGCGTCAGGCCGGTTCTGTTGCCGCCTCCTCCCCTCTCTGACGTGCTTCGGAGGGAGGGGGAGGATGACACGATTTCCGGTGGGCGCGATCCCTGGGTACGTCACACGCCAGGAGCAGCAACATCGCTTACACATGGAATTCTAACAGGTGACTCCACTTTGCAAATATATATAAGGGCATATTATCTGTCTTTCCACATATACATATCCCCCAGGACGAAGCTAACGCGAAATGCGCGTCGGGGAACCCTCGCTCCCATTATCTGGTCGTGTATTACTCCTATACTTTTGTATCATTATAGCTCTGATGTGACTGCTCTGGTTTTCCGTGCAGTCTGTTTTGGCACTTTTTGTACATAGTTATCACTTTTTCTCTTGTACATGTACTTTGTCAGTTGTTTTCCTGGGCATTTGGGACTACTCCCAGTTACATAAATCTTGCTGGCCTCCTTGGGCACTAAGGGCATACATGCATGTTCATTATGTCTCTCATACAATTGTAATTGCACTGTGCATTGAGAGCATAGAAACATGCATTGCCATACTGAACAATGAATTACTCTAGCCCTTGATCTCTATCTATATAATAATGCATTACACTTGCTAATTATTTGCCCTGCATTCAGTGTGTTGAGAATCTGCATAATAATGTCTGGGAATCAACTGTACATTTAACCACACTGTGGTATGATTATTATATTTGACCCTAGAAATATCAAGACAATCTTCTGCCTGTACACATAGCTTATCACATGTTCATGACATTTTGGAGGTAACTGGACATTAACATTCGCGTACCTATGGGAGCGTATTGGACTGGCATCGCATTTTTTATTGTGTTTTCTGTCTTTCATGTTTCTATTTTCTAAATAAAGTTTGTACTTTTATGGCATTATGCTTCCAAGGTCTTTTTGGATTTATTTGTATGATGGGAAGTGCCATCTATCTAGGCTAGTTATTATAGGAGATATTTTGATTGTATTCCTGTACTTTGTTACAGTATTTGCTAGTATGGATATTAAAGCAAGGGATCACACCTGGCTTACGTGCATAGACACGGTTTTTAAAGGCGATGCTTTATCCAATGGTTCTGCTGAAAGCGGGCAAAAATCAGACCTCAAAGGCTCTATGAAAAATGTACTCAAAAAAAGAACCAGAATGTGGTGGACCAAGGCCTCGTTAGAGAATTATTTAGCCAAAAACCTCATTCCCCGTGGATTGAGAATAAGAATTATGCCCTCTTACCCAGTAGACGATTCTATATTTAAGACCAGATGGGAAGAGGTGTGTAATATTTGTTCCAGATCATTAATTGAACTATTGATCAGTAACAATAAAAAGAGTCTGGATCAATTGGATGCAGATATTGAACAAACCAAAACAAAGTTACTTGAAACACTTTCAGGATTGGAGGTAGAGACTTTCTACAAAGATATGGATACCCAATTGAACTTGTGGGAAAGAGAAGTCAAAGATACCAAGGCTAGAAAGTTTCAGAGGGACCTTAATGATTTTAAGAGTGGAAGCATCTATAGATGGCAAACAACTAAGAGAAATGGTAATGTCAGCATTAGATCCTCATCCATATCCTCAATCTCATCCAGAGAGGAAGAGAATACTGGAGGCCATCGTATATATAATTTAAGAAGGAATGGTAATAGAAGGCGATATGACCATTATAAAAGAAAGGAGAGGAAAAATGATATTACCTCTTCTAAACTACAGGTAATCAATTTATCTGATGTTGTACTAACAGAACCTCAAATGGAGGTTCTCAGTTTAGGACTCTCCTTCTCACCCACAGCCTCATTTAACTCTTTTGCAGCAGTGACAGACCTGCATTTATTTGCACGTAAACTAATCCTTAAAAAACTTCATGAAAAAAATAAACATGGGGATGAGTGGAGTGCCAGAGAACTTGAAGCTATCTCAGTTTTGGAGGAATTAGATGAGGAGGGTGAAACACCTGATCCTAAGGGTAAGTTTAAACCTCCTGTCCCTAGGAAGTTTCCCCCTCTGAATATTTTCCCCAACATAGAACTATTCGTAAAATTGGTTTCCAATGAATTTGAGAAAATTTCACCATATATCAGTCGAGGAAACTTGTCCTTTGCCCGCAGAAAAGCACTTGAGGAATTACGGAATCTCAAGGGGGTGATTGTGAAACCTGCGGACAAAGGAGGTAATGTGGTAGTATGGCCTGAAAAACTATATGAGAAAGAAGTCTTAAGGCAATTGCGAGATAGCACATGCTACCAACGAATGACGTTTAATCCAACTCTTAAATACCAAAATAAAATCGGTGAAATTTTGGAGGAAGCATTCAGAGGGGGTATAATTACCAGGGAATTACGAGATAATTTAGTCCCCAAGTATCCTCAGGTAGCCTGCATTTACTTTTTGCCTAAAGTGCACAAAAACAAAACAAATCCCCCTGGGCGCCCTATCGTGTCCGGTAACGGAAGTTTATGTGAGGTAATTTCCAAGTATTTAGATTTTTATTTGAAACCTATGGTTATGGATCTTCCTCGTATGTGAGGGACACAGGAGATGTCCTCAAAAAAATTGAGGGGATATCAATGGATGTAGATATGTGGTTAGTAAGTTTTGACGTCGAATCTTTATACACATCTATACATCATCAAGATGGTCTGAAAGCCACCAAAATGTTCCTTATGATGTCCGAACTTGATGCAGGTCTGGCTGACTTACTGCTGACATTGTTAAAATTTTCCCTTGAGCACAACTATTTTGCATTTAAGGAAACCATCTATTTACAAAAGCAGGGTACGGCGCTGGGGGCTGCTTTTGCCCCCTCATACGCCAACCTCTTTTTGGGAATGTGGGAACGTGAGATTTTTCTCACTAAACCCATTGCATTTATCGAGAAGGTCCTTTTGTGGATCCGGTATATCGATGACGTACTGATGATTTGGCAGGGGACAGAACAGGACCTTCTTGAGTTTCTGTCTATTTTGAACGACAATTCCCTTAATATTAAGTTGACATGTAAATACAGCCAGGCCTGCATCGATTTCCTTGACATCCTTATATCTAAAGGGAATAATGGTTATCTACAGTCCAATGTGCACCATAAAGAAACGGCGGTAAATTCTGTCTTACACGCGACTTCCTCTCACCCTAAATCACTGATAGAGGGTATACCAACAGGCCAATTTCTGAGGGCAAGACAAATCTGCTCTAGTGAGGAGGCCTTTGAGGAACAAGCCAGGGATCTGTCCTCTAGATTCTTGGCAAGAGGATATTCAAAACGCAGTATTAAGAGAGGCCTCAATAAAGCTAAACGAGCTGTACGCACTGATTTACTGATTCCTAGGAATAAGAATAGGAGGGCAGAACAAAAAGTAAGATTTATATCCACATACAATGACAAATGGTGGGACATCAAAAGAGCTCTAAGCAAATACTGGGAATTGTTAATAACTGATAAAACTTTGGAGAATTTGTCCCAAGGGTACCCTCTATTACTTATAGGAGATCCAGCAATATAAGAGACACATTGGTACATAGTTATCATGGGGGTCAGAAACCAGAGAAAGCCTTTGGATCTACAGGCCCTAAGTGGGGATTTTTTCCTTGCAATGGATGTATTTCCTGTCCTAATATGAAACGTGCCTCTACATTTTTATCTAGTGATGGCAAGATCAAATTTGAGGTTACCCAACATATTACCTGTAACTCCTCAGGAGTCATATATTACGCCACCTGCCCCTGCACAAAAATATATGTGGGTATGACCTCCAGACCCCTCAAGGTGCGGGTCAGGGAACATTATAGAGACATTAAGAATGCCCAGGAAATTGAGGATCTCACAACTCTGAAACCTGTACCTAGGCACTTTAAACTATACCATGGCTGTAATCCGGGATTATTGCAGGTGATGGGGATAGATAAAGTCTATGTGGATGTTAGAGGAGGTGACTGGAGAAAAAAACTAGCACAGGTAGAAACTCAATGGATATATCGAATAGGGTCCCTACAGCCTAAGAGCCTTAATGAGGTTCTGAGTTTTGCCCCCTTCTTATAATTATTTTATGTGGTTTTAGATTTAGTGACTCGTTGATCTTGAGTTCTTTTTAATTTTGTGTCATTACATCCTAGTATATATGCATTTTTGTAAATGTGAAAAATCTTTCTTGGGAGAAGCTACACATATACATATGGAATTCCTCATTTGGATTAGAAGAGGACAATTGCTCACTATGGATCAAACTCGAATATGGAAGAAGTGGATATATCTCCTTATGCTCGGCTGCAATGACTTATGAAGAAGACTAATAATGTATAGAAAACGATCCATATGGTTCTCTTGAAAAAAATTTTTCTTCTCTCTACATTGTGTTTAATATATGTTTAAATGTATATACGCACTAATAGCTATTCTACTGACACGTATGTTGGATTGGTGTGTTGTCACAAGTATGTAATGTTTTAGTATTTTAAACACGCGATATTTGATATATTGAATGGCTCACTTTTTGACAGGTTCGTGTACAGTAATTAATCTGGTATAATTGCCCTTATATATATATTTGCTGGCTATTTGGCTCATGGGATTGGTATACTTGTGTATCCATTACCTACCCTTCTTTTCACCTTTGACTGATGCAGCCATTATTTGCAGCCCTGGCACACTATCGTTGTCTGACGTTCCTCCTGATGTTTGGTTTCGCCCCTCTGCTCTGACGCGTGGAGTGGAGGTGTGGCCAGATGACGGGGGACGCAGTTACGCGATGTGGAGTGTTGCCTAGGAGACGCGTCAGGCCGGTTCTGTTGCCGCCTCCTCCCCTCTCTGACGTGCTTCGGGAGGGAGGGGGAGGATGACACGATTTCCGGTGGGCGCGATCCCTGGGTACGTCACACGCCAGGAGCAGCAACATCGCTT
This sequence comes from Oophaga sylvatica, assembly GCA_033576555.1. Taxonomy (NCBI): domain Eukaryota; kingdom Metazoa; phylum Chordata; class Amphibia; order Anura; family Dendrobatidae; genus Oophaga; species Oophaga sylvatica. The sequence goes on along the minus strand of JARQOD010004201.1, from coordinate 20,270 downwards.
ACACATGGAATTCTAACAGGTGACTCCACTTTGCAAATATATATAAGGGCATATTATCTGTCTTTCCACATATACATATCCCCCAGGACGAAGCTAACGCGAAATGCGCGTCGGGGAACCCTCGCTCCCATTATCAGGTCGTGTATTACTCCTATACTTTTGTATCATTATAGCTCTGATGTGACTGCTCTGGTTTTCCGTGCAGTCTGTTTTGGCACTTTTTGTACATAGTTATCACTTTTTCTCTTGTACATGTACTTTGTCAGTTGTTTTCCTGGGCATTTGGGACTACACCCAGTTACATAAATCTTGCTGGCCTCCTTGGGCACTAAGGGCATACATGCATGTTCATTATGTCTCTCATACAATTGTAATTGCACTGTGCATTGAGAGCATAGAAACATGCATTGCCATACTGAACAATGAATTACTCTAGCCCTTGATCTCTATCTATATAATAATGCATTACACTTGCTAATTATTTGCCCTGCATTCAGTGTGTTGAGAATCTGCATAATAATGTCTGGGAATCAACTGTACATTTAACCACACTGTGGTATGATTATTATATCTGACCCTAGAAATATCAAGACAATCTTCTGCCTGTACACATAGCTTATCACATGTTCATGACATTTTGGAGGTAACTGGACATTAACATTCGCGTACCTATGGGAGCGTATTGGACTGGCATCGCATTTTTATTGTGTTTTCTGTCTTTCATGTTTCTATTTTCTAAATAAAGTTTGTACTTTTATGGCATTATGCTTCCAAGGTCTTTTTGGATTTATTTGTATGATGGGAAGTGCCATCTATCTAGGCTAGTTATTATAGGAGATATTTTGATTGTATTCCTGTACTTTGTTACAGTATTTGCTAGTATGGATATTAAAGCAAGGGATCACACCTGGCTTACGTGCATAGACACGGTTTTTAAAGGCGATGCTTTATCCAATGGTTCTGCTGAAAGCGGGCAAAAATCAGACCTCAAAGGCTCTATGAAAAATGTACTCAAAAAAGAACCAGAATGTGGTGGACCAAGGCCTCGTTAGAGAATTATTTAGCCAAAAACCTCATTCCCCGTGGATTGAGAATAAGAATTATGCCCTCTTACCCAGTAGACGATTCTATATTTAAGACCAGATGGGAAGAGGTGTGTAATATTTGTTCCAGATCATTAATTGAACTATTGATCAGTAACAATAAAAAGAGTCTGGATCAATTGGATGCAGATATTGAACAAACCAAAACAAAGTTACTTGAAACACTTTCAGGATTGGAGGTAGAGACTTTCTACAAAGATATGGATACCCAATTGAACTTGTGGGAAAGAGAAGTCAAAGATACCAAGGCTAGAAAGTTTCAGAGGGACCTTAATGATTTTAAGAGTGGAAGCATCTATAGATGGCAAACAACTAAGAGAAATGGTAATGTCAGCATTAGATCCTCATCCATATCCTCAATCTCATCCAGAGAGGAAGAGAATACTGGAGGCCATCGTATATATAATTTAAGAAGGAATGGTAATAGAAGGCGATATGACCATTATAAAAGAAAGGAGAGGAAAAATGATATTACCTCTTCTAAACTACAGGTAATCAATTTATCTGATGTTGTACTAACAGAACCTCAAATGGAGGTTCTCAGTTTAGGACTCTCCTTCTCACCCACAGCCTCATTTAACTCTTTTGCAGCAGTGACAGACCTGCATTTATTTGCACGTAAACTAATCCTTAAAAAACTTCATGAAAAAAATAAACATGGGGATGAGTGGAGTGCCAGAGAACTTGAAGCTATCTCAGTTTTGGAGGAATTAGATGAGGAGGGTGAAACACCTGATCCTAAGGGTAAGTTTAAACCTCCTGTCCCTAGGAAGTTTCCCCTCTGAATATTTTCCCCAACATAGAACTATTCGTAAAATTGGTTTCCAATGAATTTGAGAAAATTTCACCATATATCAGTCGAGGAAACTTGTCCTTTGCCCGCAGAAAAGCACTTGAGGAATTACGGAATCTCAAGGGGGTGATTGTGAAACCTGCGGACAAAGGAGGTAATGTGGTAGTATGGCCTGAAAAACTATATGAGAAAGAAGTCTTAAGGCAATTGCGAGATAGCACATGCTACCAACGAATGACGTTTAATCCAACTCTTAAATACCAAAATGAAATCGGTGAAATTTTGGAGGAAGCATTCAGAGGGGGTATAATTACCAGGGAATTACGAGATAATTTAGTCCCCAAGTATCCTCAGGTAGCCTGCATTTACTTTTTGCCTAAAGTGCACAAAAACAAAACAAATCCCCTGGGCGCCCTATCGTGTCCGGTAACGGAAGTTTATGTGAGGTCATTTCCAAGTATTTAGATTTTTATTTGAAACCTATGGTTATGGATCTTCCCTCGTATGTGAGGGACACAGGAGATGTCCTCAAAAAAATTGAGGGGATATCAATGGATGTAGATATGTGGTTAGTAAGTTTTGACGTCGAATCTTTATACACATCTATACATCATCAAGATGGTCTGAAAGCCACCAAAATGTTCCTTATGATGTCCGAACTTGATGCAGGTCTGGCTGACTTACTGCTGACATTGTTAAAATTTTCCCTTGAGCACAACTATTTTGCATTTAAGGAAACCATCTATTTACAAAAGCAGGGTACGGCGCTGGGGGCTGCTTTTGCCCCCTCATACGCCAACCTCTTTTTGGGAATGTGGGAACGTGAGATTTTTCTCACTAAACCCATTGCATTTATCGAGAAGGTCCTTTTGTGGATCCGGTATATCGATGACGTACTGATGATTTGGCAGGGGACAGAACAGGACCTTCTTGAGTTTCTGTCTATTTTGAACGACAATTCCCTTAATATTAAGTTGACATGTAAATACAGCCAGGCCTGCATCGATTTCCTTGACATCCTTATATCTAAAGGGAATAATGGTTATCTACAGTCCAATGTGCACCATAAAGAAACGGCGGTAAATTCTGTCTTACACGCGACTTCCTCTCACCCTAAATCACTGATAGAGGGTATACCAACAGGCCAATTTCTGAGGGCAAGACAAATCTGCTCTAGTGAGGAGGCCTTTGAGGAACAAGCCAGGGATCTGTCCTCTAGATTCTTGGCAAGAGGATATTCAAAACGCAGTATTAAGAGAGGCCTCAATAAAGCTAAACGAGCTGTACGCACTGATTTACTGATTCCTAGGAATAAGAATAGGAGGGCAGAACAAAAAGTAAGATTTATATCCACATACAATGACAAATGGTGGGACATCAAAAGAGCTCTAAGCAAATACTGGGAATTGTTAATAACTGATAAAACTTTGGAGAAATTTGTCCCAAGGGTACCCTCTATTACTTATAGGAGATCCAGCAATATAAGAGACACATTGGTACATAGTTATCATGGGGGTCAGAAACCAGAGAAAGCCTTTGGATCTACAGGCCCTAAGTGGGGATTTTTTCCTTGCAATGGATGTATTTCCTGTCCTAATATGAAACGTGCCTCTACATTTTTATCTAGTGATGGCAAGATCAAATTTGAGGTTACCCAACATATTACCTGTAACTCCTCAGGAGTCATATATTACGCCACCTGCCCCTGCACAAAAATATATGTGGGTATGACCTCCAGACCCCTCAAGGTGCGGGTCAGGGAACATTATAGAGACATTAAGAATGCCCAGGAAATTGAGGATCTCACAACTCTGAAACCTGTACCTAGGCACTTTAAACTATACCATGGCTGTAATCCGGGATTATTGCAGGTGATGGGGATAGATAAAGTCTATGTGATGTTAGAGGAGGTGACTGGAGAAAAAAACTAGCACAGGTAGAAACTCAATGGATATATCGAATAGGGTCCCTACAGCCTAAGAGCCTTAATGAGGTTCTGAGTTTTGCCCCCTTCTTATAATTATTTTATGTGGTTTTAGATTTAGTGACTCGTTGATCTTGAGTTCTTTTTAATTTTGTGTCATTACATCCTAGTATATATGCATTTTTGTAAATGTGAAAAATCTTTCTTGGGAGAAGCTACACATATACATATGGAATTCCTCATTTGGATTAGAAGAGGACAATTGCTCACTATGGATCAAACTCGAATATGGAAGAAGTGGATATATCTCCTTATGCTCGGCTGCAATGACTTATGAAGAAGACTAATAATGTATAGAAAACGATCCATATGGTTCTCTTGAAAAAAATTTTTCTTCTCTCTACATTGTGTTTAATATATGTTTAAATGTATATACGCACTAATAGCTATTCTACTGACACGTATGTTGGATTGGTGTGTTGTCACAAGTATGTAATGTTTTAGTATTTTAAACACGCGATATTTGATATATTGAATGGCTCACTTTTTGACAGGTTCGTGTACAGTAATTAATCTGGTATAATTGCCCTTATATATATATTTGCTGGCTATTTGGCTCATGGGATTGGTATACTTGTGTATCCATTACCTACCCTTCTTTTCACCTTTGACTGATGCAGCCATTATTTGCAGCCCCTGGCACACTATCGTTGTCTGACGTTCCTCCTGATGTTTGGTTTCGCCCCTCTGCTCTGACGCGTGGAGTGGAGGTGTGGCCAGATGACGGGGGACGCAGTTACGCGATGTGGAGTGTTGCCTAGGAGACGCGTCAGGCCGGTTCTGTTGCCGCCTCCTCCCCTCTCTGACGTGCTTCGGGAGGGAGGGGGAGGATGACACGATTTCCGGTGGGCGCGATCCCTGGGTACGTCACACGCCAGGAGTAGCAACATCGCTTACACATGGAATTCTAACAGGTGACTCCACTTTGCAAATATATATAAGGGCATATTATCTGTCTTTCCACATATACATATCCCCCAGGACGAAGCTAACGCGAAATGCGCGTCGGGGAACCCTCGCTCCCATTATCAGGTCGTGTATTACTCCTATACTTTTGTATCATTATAGCTCTGATGTGACTGCTCTGGTTTTCCGTGCAGTCTGTTTTGGCACTTTTTGTACATAGTTATCACTTTTTCTCTTGTACATGTACTTTGTCAGTTGTTTTCCTGGGCATTTGGGACTACACCCAGTTACATAAATCTTGCTGGCCTCCTTGGGCACTAAGGGCATACATGCATGTTCATTATGTCTCTCATACAATTGTAATTGCACTGTGCATTGAGAGCATAGAAACATGCATTGCCATACTGAACAATGAATTACTCTAGCCCTTGATCTCTATCTATATAATAATGCATTACACTTGCTAATTATTTGCCCTGCATTCAGTGTGTTGAGAATCTGCATAATAATGTCTGGGAATCAACTGTACATTTAACCACACTGTGGTATGATTATTATATCTGACCCTAGAAATATCAAGACAATCTTCTGCCCGTACACATAGCTTATCACATGTTCATGACATTTTGGAGGTAACTGGACATTAACATTCGCGTACCTATGGGAGCGTATTGGACTGGCATCGCATTTTTATTGTGTTTTCTGTCTTTCATGTTTCTATTTTCTAAATAAAGTTTGTACTTTTATGGCATTATGCTTCCAAGGTCTTTTTGGATTTATCGGTGATACTGTTATGTTTCGGTAACTGAGGAGTGTAGGTAAAAAAGGCAATACACCAGAGCAGTTGGAATCTATGAGATTGCAGTACCCTGACTAACCACCACAACTAGAGGCAGCCGTGGAGCGTTCCTACGTTGGTCCTAGACGCCTCGTCACAGCCTGAGAAACTAACTACACCTAAAGATAGAAATAGGAAAGCTATCTGCCCCGGAGCAGATCCCCAAAGAACATAGAAAGCCCCCAAACATGTAATGGCTGTTAGACAAGAAGAAATACTGACACAGACAGAAAATAGTATGAGCAAACGTTGGGGCCCAAACTAACTAAATAGAAAAGGATAGGAAGGGTACTTACTGCAATCCCAAAAACCCTGCAAAGCACCAACTCTACTAATTTCAAAAACACCTGAGATCACACGACCTCTACCACCTAAATTAGTTCTCTGGTGTAACAAAATCAAAACAGCAGCCACTGAAGAAACTGGAAAAAGCAAAAGTACAAACATCAGTGGCTGAACTAAACTGAGAGGGCAAAAGCCCCCGGAGGGGACCCTGAAGGCCCCCACAGAAGTGCAGGACAAAATGCAAAATAAAGCACAAAAACAAAAAGAAGAAAATGTCTTATCTGTCAGCAGGAGATGCAGACACGACACAGCAGGCTACAAGGGAAACAGGAATCATGGAGTGAGACCAGAACAATTGATCACCGGCAACCCTGATGGGAAGGCAACTCCCTTATATAAGACCAGTCAGCAACACCTGATTCCCACTCCTCACAATCTTCACTGGACAGTCCAGTACCGCTTGTAACTACCAGAGGGAGCCTCTGCTCAGAACTCATTTCAAGTCCATTCACAACAGTTGTGGCCTGCGGAAAAGGCCATGTGGAGCGGGCTGGAGGGGCCTGTGGAAGGCTCTGGAGTAAGATTTTGGCCTATGAAGTCCTTTTGCAGTAAACAACATGCAACATGATTGCCTGTGGAGAGAGCTGGAGGGGCTTGTAGCACTGTGGAAAGGACTGTGGCTTGGTAGGAGCCTGTGGTCCTGTGGAGAGAGCTGAAGGTGTTGTGGCCTTGTGGAAAGGCCTGTGACACTGTATAGGGGTCTGTTGCCCTGTGGAGAGAGCTGGAGGGGTTTGTGCCCTATGGAAATGAATATGGCCCTGTAGAAAGGTTATTTGGCCTTGAAGAGGGGGCTTGGCCCTGCAGACAGGCCCCGTGACTCTGTGGAGAGAGCTGGAGGGGGTTATGGCCATGTGGAAAGTGCATTTGCCCTGTGGAAGTGAGTTATGGCTCTGTAAAGAGAGCCTGTTGTCCTGTGGAGAGAGTTGGAGGGGATTGTGGCCCTGTGGGAAGACTTGTGGCCCGGCAGAAGGAGCCAGTGGTCCTGTGGAGAGATCTGAAGGGGTTGAGGCCCTGTGGAAAGGCCTGTGACCCTGTATAGCGGTCTGTGGCCCTGCATAGAGGCATGTGGCTCTGGAGTAAGATTTGGGCCTATGAAGTCCTTTTCAGTAAACAACATGCAACATGATTGCCTGTGGAGAGAGCTGGAGGGGCTTGTGCCCTATGGAAATGACTATGGCCCTGTAGAAAGGCCCTTTGGCCTTGAAAAGGGGCTTGTGGCCTGCAGACGGAGAGAGCTGTAGGGAGTTGTGGCCGTGTGGAAAGTGCATTTGGCCCTGTGGAGGGAGCTATGGCCCTGTAAAGAGAGCTTCTTGTCCTGTGGAGAGAGCTGGAGGGTGTTGTGGCCCTGTGGAAAGGTCTGTGGCCCTATGGATAGGCCCTTTAGCCTTGTGGAAGGGACTGTGACCCTGTGGTGAGAGCTGGAGGGAGTTTTGGGCTGTGGAAAAGTCTGTGGTCCTGAGGAGAGAGCTGAAGGGGTTGAGGCCCTGTGGAAAGGCCTGTGACCCTGTATAGGGGTCTGTGGCCCCGCAGAGGGGCATGTGGCAATGTAAAGAGAGCTGGAGGGAGTTGTGGCTTGTGGAAAAGGCCATGTACAGTGGACTGTAGGGGCCTGTGGAAGGCTCTGGAGTAAGATTTGGGCCTATGAAGTCCTTTTGCAGTAAACAACATTCAACATGATTGCCTGTGGAGAGAGCTGTAGGGGCTTGTAGCACTGTGGAAAGGACTGTGGCTTGGTAGGAGCCTGTGGTCCTGTGGAGAGAGCTGAAGGTGTTGTGGTCACTCAAATGAGCCCTTTTAACTGATTAAAGGGGGGTGGAGGAGGCTGTGGCCCTGATGAAAGAGCTGAAAGGGGTTGTAGCCTTGTAGAAGGAGCCTGTGGTCCTGTGGAGAGCTGGAGGGGGTTATTGCCTTGGAGAAATGCCTATGGCCCTGCGGAAGGGACCTGTGGCCCTTTGAAAAAGGCCTTTGGCCTTGTGGAGGGGGCTGTTGCCTTGTAAAGGGAGCCTCTGTCCTTTTTGAGAGAGACAGAGGGGGTTGTGGTCTTATAGAAAGGCCTATGACACAGTGAAAGGGCCCTGTCGCCCTGTGGAGAGAGGTGAAGGCGGTTGTGGCCCTGTGTAAATGCCTGTAAACCTGTAGAAGGAGCCTGTGGTTCTGTGGAGAGATATTGAGGGGGTTATGGCCCTATGGAAATGACTATGGCCCTGTGGAATGGACCTATGGCCCTTTGCAAAGAGCTGAAGGGGTCTGTGGCCGTACAGAAAGTGCATTCGGCCCTGTGGAGGGGAGCTATGGCCCTGTAAAGAGAGCTTGTTGTCCTGTGGAGAAGAGTTGGAGGGGATTGTGGCCCTGTGGAAATGTTTGTGGCCCGGCAGAAGGAGCCAGTGGTCCTGTGGAGAGAGCTGAAGGTGTTGTGGCCCTGTGGAAAGGCCTGTGACCCTGTATAGGGGTCTGTGGCCCCGCAGAGGGGCATGTGGCGATGTAAAGAGAGCTGGAGGGAGTTGTGGCCTGCGGAAAAGACTATGTGGATTCGGCTGGAGGGGCCTATGGAAGGCTCTGGAGTAAGATGGGGGCCTATGAAGTCCTTTGCAGTAAACATTTAAATTTTCAAGCTTCGTGTCCGATCTGCAACAGGCGTGACTCTATTGTTGCCGAACTGCAACAAAGATTGACTCTTTTGTTGCAAAAGTGCAACATGATTGTCTGTGGAGAGAGCTGAAGGGGCTTGTGGCACTGTGGAAAGGCCTGTAACCCAGTAGTAGCCTGTGGTCCTGTGGAGAGATCTGAAGGTATTGTGGCCCTGTGGAAAAGCCTGTGACCCATTATAGGGGTCTATTGCCCTGTGGAGAGAGCTGGAGGGGCTTGTGCCCTATGGAAATGACTATGGCCATGTAGAAAGGCCCTTTGGCCTTGAAGACGGGGCTTGTGCCCTGCAGACGGGCCCTGTGTCTCTTTGGAGAGAGCTAAAGGGGTCTGTGGCCGTACAGAAAGTGCATTCGGCCCTGTGGAGGGGAGCTATGGCCCTGTAAAGAGAGCTTGTTGTCCTGTGGAGAAGAGTTGGAGGGGATTGTGGCCCTGTGGAAATGCTTGTGGCCCGGCAGAAGGAGCCAGTGGTCCTATGGAGAGAGCTGAAGGTGTTGTGGCCCTGTGGAAAGGCCTATGACCCTGTATAGGTGTCTGTGGCCCCGGAGAGGGCATGTGGCGATGTAAAGAGAGCTGAAGGGAGTTGTGGCCTGCGGAAAAGGCATGTGGAGCGGGCTGGAGGGTCTGTGGAAGGCTCTGGAGTAAGATTTGGGCCTATGAAGTCCTTTGCAGTAAAGAACATGCAACATGATTGCCTGTGGAGAGAGCTGGAGGGGCTTGTAGCACTGTGGAAAGGACTGTGGCTTGGTTGGAGCCTGTGGTCCTGTGGAGAGAGCTGAAGGTGTTGTGGCCTTGTGGAATGGCCTGTGACCCTGTATAGAGGTCTGTTGCCCTGTGGAGAGAGCTGGAGGGGCTTGTGCCCTATGGAAATGACTATGGCCCTGTAGAAAGGTTCTTTGGCCTTGAAGAGGGGCTTGTGCCCTGCAGACAGGCCCCGTGACTCTGTGGAGAGAGCTTGAGGGGGTTATGGCCATGTGGAAAGTGCATTTGCCCTGTGGAAGTGAGTTATGGCTCTGTAAAGAGAGCCTGTTGTCCTGTGGAGAGAGTTGGAGGGGATTGTGGCCCTGTGGGAAGACTTGTGGCCCGGCAGAAGGAGCCAGTGGTCCTGTGGAGAGAGCTGAAGGGGTTGAGGCCCTGTGGAAAGGCCTGTCACCCTGTATAGGGGTCTGTGGCCCTGCATAGAGGCATGTGGCGATGTAAAGAGAGCTGGAGGGAGTTTGTGGCCTGTGGAAAAGGCCATGTGGAGGGGGCTGGAGGGGTCTGTGGAAGGCTCTGGAGTAAGATTTGGGCCTATGAAGTCCTTTGCAGTAAACAACATGCAATATGATTTCCTGTGGAGAGAGCTGGAGGGGCTTGTGCCCTATGGAAATGACTATGGCCCTGTAGAAAGGCCCTTTGGCCTTGAAAAGGGGGCTTGTGGCCTGCAGACGGAGAGAGCTGTAGGGAGTTGTGGCCGTGTGGAAAGTGCATTTGGCCCTGTGGAGGGAACTATGGCCCTGTAAAGAGAGCTTCTTGTCCTGTGGAGAGAGCTGGAGGGTGGTGTGGCCCTGTGGAAAGGTCTGTGGCCCTATGGATAGGCCCTTTAGCCTTGTGGAAGGGACTGTGACCCTGTGGTGAGAGCTGGAGGGAGTTTTGGGCTGTGGAAAAGCCTGTGGTCCTGAGGAGAGAGCTGAAGGGGTTGAGGCCCTGTGGAAAGGCCTGTGACCCTGTATAGGGGTCTGTGGCCCCGTAGAGGGGCATGTGGCAATGTAAAGAGAGCTGGAGGGAGTTGTGGCTTGTGGAAAAGGCCATGTACAGTGGACTGGAGGGGCCTGTGGAAGGCTCTGGAGTAAGATTTGGGCCTATGAAGTCCTTTGCAGTAAACAACATGCAACATGATTGCCTGTGGAGAGAGCTGGAGGGGCTTGTGGCACTGTGGAAAGGCCTATGGCCCGGTAGGAGCCTGTGGTCCTGTGGAGAGAGCTGAAGGTGTTGTGGTCACTCAAATGAGCCCTTTTAACTGATTAAAGGGGGGTGGAGGAGGCTGTGGCCCTGATGAAAGAGCTGAAAGGGGTTGTAGCCTTGTAGAAGGAGCCTGTGGTCCTGTGGAGAGAGCTGGAGGGGTTATTGCCTTGGAGAAATGCCTATGGCCCTGCGGAAGGGACCTGTGGCCCTTTGAAAAAGGCCTTTGGCCTTGTGCAGGGGGCTGTTGCCTTGTAAAGGGAGCCTCTGTCCTTTTTGAGAAAGACAGAGGGGGTTGTGGCCTTATGGAAAGGCCTATGACACAGTGAAAGGGCCCTGTGCCCTGTGGAGAGAGGTGAAGGCGGTTGTGGCCCTGTGTAAATGCCTGTAAACCTGTAGAAGGAGCCTGTGGTTCTGTGGAGAGATCTTGAGGGGGTTATGGCCCTATGGAAATGACTATGGCCCTGTGGAATGGACCTATGGCCCTTTGCAAAGAGCTGAAGGAGTCTGTGGCCGTACAGAAAGTGCATTCGGCACTGTGGAGGGGAGCTATGGCCCTGTAAAGAGAGCTTGTTGTCCTGTGGAGAATAGTTGGAGGGGATTGTGGCCCTGTGGAAATGCTTGTGGCCCGGCAGAAGGAGCCAGTGGTCCTGTGGAGAGAGCTGAAGGTGTTGTGGCCCTGTGGAAAGGCCTGTGACCCTGTATAGGGGTCTGTGGCCCCGCAGAGGGGCATGTGGCGATGTAAAGAGAGCTGGAGGGAGTTGTGGCCTGTGGAAAAGGCTATGTGGAGTGGGCTGGAGGGGCCTGTGGAAGGCTCTGGAGTAAGATGGGGGCCTATGAAGTCCTTTGTAGTAAACATTTAAATTTTCAAGCTTCGTGTCCGATCTGCAACAGGGTTGACTCTATTGTTGCCGAACTGCAACAAAGATTGACTCTTTTGTTGCAAAAGTGCAACATGATTGTCTGTGGAGAGAGCTGAAGGGGCTTGTGGCACTGTGGAAAGGCCTGTAACCCAGTAGTAGCCTGTGGTCCTGTGGAGAGATCTGAAGGTGTTGTGGCCCTGTGGAAAGTCCTTTGACCCTGTATAGGGGTCTATTGCCCTGTGGAGAGAGCTGGAGGGGCTTGTGCCCTATGGAAATGACTATGGCCATGTAGAAAGGTCCTTTGGCCTTGAAGACGGGGCTTGTGCCCTGCAGACGGGCCCTGTGTCTCTTTGGAGAGAGCTAAAGGGGTCTGTGGCCGTACAGAAAGTGCATTCGGCCCTGTGGAGGGGAGCTATGGCCCTGTAAAGAGAGCTTGTTGTCCTGTGGAGAAGAGTTGGAGGGGAATTGTGGCCCTGTGGAAATGCTTGTGGCCCGGCAGAAGGAGCCAGTGGTCCTATGGAGAGAGCTGAAGGTGTTGTGGCCCTGTGGAAAGGCCTGTGACCCTGTATAGGGGTCTGTGGCCACGCAGAGGGGCATGTGGCAATGTAAAGAGAGCTGGAGGGAGTTGTTGGCCTGCGGAAAAGGCTATGTGGATTTGGCTGGAGGGGCTGTGGAAGGCTCTGGAGTAAGATGGGGATTGAAGTCTTTGCTAAACATTTCAATTTTCAAGCTTGTTCGATCTGCAAAGGTTGATCTATTGTTGCCGAACTGCAACAAATGACCTTTGTAAAATGCCTGATTGTCTGGAGAGAGCTGGAAGGGACTTGTGGCACTGTGGAAAGGCCTGTAACCCAGTAGTAGCCTGTGGTCCTGTGGAGAGATCTGAAGGTGTTGTGGCCTGTGGAAGGCCTGTGACCCTTTATAGGGATCTATTGCCCTGTGGAGAGAGCTGGAGGGGCTTGTGCCCTATGGAAATGACTATGGCCATGTAGAAAGGTCCTTTGCCTTGAAGACGGGGCTTGTGCCTGCAGACGGGCCCGTGTCTCTTTGGAGAGAGCTAAGGGGTTTGGCCGTACGAAAGTGCATTTCGCCCTGTGGAGGGGAGCTATGGCCTGTAAAGAGAGCTTGTTGTCCTGTGGAGAGAGTTGGAGGGGATTGTGGCCCTGTGGAAATGCTTGTGGCCGGCAGAAGGAGCCAGTGGTCCTATGGAGAGAGCTGAAGGGTGTGGCCCTGTGGAAAGGCCTATGACCCTGTATAGGTGTCTGTGGCCCGAAGAGGCATGTGGCGATGTAAAGAGAGCTGAAGGGAGTTGTGGCCTGCGGAAAAGGCCATGTGGAGCGGGCTGGAGGGGTCTGTGGAAGGCTCTGGAGTAAGATTTGGGCCTATGAAGTCCTTTGCAGTAAAGAACATGCAACATGATTGCCTGTGGAGAGAGCTGGAGGGGCTTGTGCATGTGAAAGACTGGCTTGTTGGAAGCCTGTGGCCTTGGAGAAAGCTGAAGGTGCTTGTGGCCTTGGGGACCTGTGAGACCCTGTATGAGTTTGCCGTGTGGAAAGTGCATTTGGCCCTTGGAGGGGAACTATGGCCCTGTAAAGAGAGTTCTTGTCCTGTGGAGAGGAGGAGGGTTGGTGTGGCCCTGATGGAAAGGTCTGTGGCCTATGGGATAGGCCTTTAGCCTGTGGAAGTGACTGTGACCTTTTGGGTGAGAGTGGAGGGAGTTTTGGGCTGTGGAAAAGCTGTGGTCCTGAGGAGAGAGCTGAAGGGGTTGAGGCCTGTGGAAAGGCCTGTGACCCTGTATAGGGGTCTGTGGCCCCGTAGAGGGGATGTGGCAATGTAAAGAGAGCTGGAGGGAGTTGTGGCTTGTGGAAAGGCCATGTACAGTGGACTGGAGGGCCTGTGGAAGGCTCTGGAGTAAGATTTGGGCCTATGAAGTCTTTGCAGTAAACAACATGCACATGATTGCCTGTGGAGAGAGCTGGAGGGGCTTGTGGCACTGTGGAAAGGCCTATGGCCCGGTAGGAGCCTGTGGTCCTGTGGAGAGAGCTGAAGGTGTTGTGGTCACTCAAATGAGCCCTTTTAACTGATTAAAGGGGGGTGGAGGAGCTGTGGCCCTGATGAAAGAGCTGAAAGGGGTTGTAGCCTTGTAGAAGGAGCTGTGGTCCTGTGGGAGAGCTGGAGGGGGTTATTGCTGGAGAAATGCCTAGGCCCTGCGAAGGACCTGTGGCCTTTGAAAAAGCCTTTGGCCTTGGCAGGGGCTGTTGCTTGTAAGGGAGCCTCTGTCTTTTTGAGAGAGACAGGGGGTGTGGCCTTATGGAAAGGCCTAGACACAGGAAAGGGCCCTGTGCCCTGTGGAGAAGGTGAAGGCGGTTGTGGCCCTGTGTAAAGCTGTAACCGTAGAAGGACTGTGGTTCTGTGAGAGATTGAGGGGGTTAGGCCCTATGGAAATGTAGGCCCTGTGGAATGGACCATGCCCTTTGCAAAGAGCGAAGGAGTCTGTGGCCGTACAGAAAGTGCATTGGCCTGTGAGGGGCTATGGCCTGTAAAGAGAGCTTTGTCCTGTGGAGAATAGTTGGAGGGTTGTGGCCGGGAATCTTGTGGCCCGGCAGAAGGAGCCAGTGGCTATGGAGAGTGAAGGTGTTGTGGCCGTGGAAGGCCTGTGACCCGTATAGGGTCTTGCCCCGCAGAGGGGCATGTGGATGTAAAGAGAGCTGGAGGGGTTGTGGCTGTGGAAAAGGCATGTGGAGTGGCGGAGGGCCTGTGGAAGGCTCTGGAGTAGATGGGGCCTATGAGTCCTTTGCAGTAAACATTTAAATTTCAAGCTGTTCGATCTGCAACAGGGTTGACTCATTGTTGCCGAACTGCAACAAAGATTGACTCTTTTGTTGCAAAGTGCACTGATTGTCGTGGAGAGAGTGAAGGGGTTGTGCACTGTGGAAAGCTGTAACCAGTAGCTGTGGTCCTGTGGAGGATCTGAAGGTTGTGGCCTGTGAAAGTCCTTTGACCTGTAAGGGTCTATTGCCCTGTGGAAGACTGGGGGCTGTGCCTATGGAAATACTATGGCCATGTAAAGGTCCTTGGCCTTGAACGGGCTTGGCCTGCAGATGGGCCTGTGCTCTTGGAGAGAGCTAAAGGGGTCTGTGGCCACAGAAAGTGCATTCGGCCTGTGGAGGGGACTATGGCCCTGTAAGAGAGCTTGTTGTCCTGGAGAAGAGTTGAGGGATTGTGGCCCGTGGAAGCTGTGGCGGCAGAAGAGCAGTGGTCTATGAGAGAGCTGAAGGTGTTGTGGCCCTGGGAAGGCTATGACCTGTAAGGTGCTTGGCCCGGAGGGGCTGTGGCGATGTAAGAGAGCTGAAGGGAGTTGTGGCCTGCGGAAAAGGCCATGTGGAGCGGGCTGAGGGGTCTGTGGAAGGCTTGGAGTAAGATTTGGGCCTATGAAGTCCTTTTGCAGTAAAGAACATGCAACATGATTGCCTGTGGAGAGAGCTGGAGGGCTTGTGCACTGTGAAAGGTGGGCTTGGTAGGAGCTGTGGTCCTTTGGAGAGGCTGAAGGTGTTGTGGCTTGTGGAAAGGCCTGTGACCTGTATAGGGTCTGTTGCCCTGTGGAGAGAGCTGGAGGGGCTTGTGCCCTATGGAAATGACTATGGCCCTGTAGAAAGGTTCTTTGGCCTGAAGAGGGGGCTTGTGCCCTGCAGACAGGCCCCGTGACTCTGTGGAGAGAGCTGAGGGGGTTATGGCCATGTGGAAAGTGCATTTGCCCTGTGGAAGTGAGTTATGGCTCTGTAAAGAGAGCCTGTTGTCCTGTGGAGAGAGTTGGAGGGGATTGTGGCCCTGTGGGAAGATTGTGGCCCGGCAGAAGGAGCCAGTGGTCCTGTGGAGAGAGCTGAAGGGTTGAGGCCCTGTGGAAAGGCTGTGACCCTGTATAGGGGTCTGTGGCCCTGCATAGAGGCATGTGGCGATGTAAAGAGAGCTGGAGGGAGTTGTGGCTGTGGAAAAGGCCATGTGGAGGGGCTGGAGGGGTCTGTGGAAGGCTCTGGAGTAAGATTTGGGCCTATGAAGTCCTTTGCAGTAAACAACATGCAATATGATTTCCTGTGGAGAGAGCTGGAGGGGCTTGTGCCCTATGGAAATGACTATGGCCCTGTAGAAAGGCCCTTTGGCCTTTGAAAAGGGGGCTTGTGGCCTGCAGACGGAGAGAGCTGTAGTGAGTTGTGGCCGTGTGGAAAGTGCTTTTGGCCCTGGGGGGGGGAACTATGGCCCTGTAAAGAGAGCTTCTTGTCCTGTGGAAGAGTGGGGGGTGGTGTGGCCCTGTGGAAAGTCTGGGGCCCCCATGGATAGGCCTTTAGCCTTGTGGAAGGGACTGTGCCCCTGTGGTGAGAGCTGGAGGAGTTTTGGCTGTGGAAAAGCCTGTGTCCTGAGGAAGAGCTGAGGTTGAGGCCCTGTGGAAAGGCCTGTGACCCTGTATAGGGGTTGTGGCCCCGCAGGGGCATGTGGCAATGAAAGAGAGCGGGAGGGAGTTGTGGCTTGTGGAAAAGGCCATGTACAGTGGACTGGAGGGGCCTGTGGAAGGCTCTGGAGTAAGATTGGTGGCCTATGAAGCCCTTTTTGCAGTAAACAACAGCAACATGATTGCCTGTGGGAGAGCTGGAGGGGCTTGTGGCACTGTGGAAAGGCCTGGGGCCGGTAGGACCTGTGGTCCTGTGGAGAGAGCTAAAGGTGTTGTGGTCACTCAAATGAGCCTTTTAACTGATAAAGGGGGTGGAGGAGCTGGGGCCCTGATAAAGAGCTAAAAGGGGGTTGTAGCCATGTAGAAGGAGCCTGTGGTCCTGTGGAGAGAGCTGGAGGTTAAATTGCCTTGGAGAAATCCTATGCCCTGCGGAAGGGACCTGTGCCTTTGAAAAAGGCCTTGGCCTTGTGGAGGGGGGTGTTGCCTTGTAAAGGGGGCCCTGTCCCTTTTTTGGGAGACAGAGGGGTTTGGGTTTTTGGAAAGGGTTTTGACACGTGAAAGGGCCCTGCGCCCTGTGGAGAGAGGTAAGGGGGTTGTGGCCCTGTTTAAATCCTGTAAAAACCGTAAAGAGCCTGTGTTTTTGGAGAGCTTTAGGGGGGTTAAGGCCCTATGGAAATGTATGGCCCCGGGAATGACCTATGGCCCCTTTTCAAAGAGGGGGGGGTCTGTGGCCGTACAAAAGGCACGGCCCGTGGAGGGAGCATGGCCCTGTAAAAGGGGTTGTTTTCCTGGGAGAAGAGTTGGGGGGGATTGGGCCCTTGGAAATGCTTTTGGCCCCCGGCGAAAAGGGGCCAGTGGTCCCTTGGGGAGGCTGAAGTTTGTGGCCCCGTGGAAAAGGCCTTGACCCGTATAGGGGGGGTGGGCCCCGGAGAGGGCAGTTGCAGTAAAGAGGCTGAGGGGGGTTGTGGCCCGGGAAAAGGCATGTGGAGGGGCTGGGGGGGGCCTGTGGAAGCTCTGGAGTAAGATGGGGGGCCCAAAAAAAAAGCTTTTGGCCCCCGGGGGAAAACCAAAGAACAAAAAGATTTTTGGGGCCTTTTTTTAGAGAGGAAAGGGGGTTGTCACTGGGAAAGGGAACCCTGGGGGGCCCTTGGGGTAAAGGGGGCCCTGGGGGTCCCCGTTTTGGGGAAGCCCAGAAGGGGGGGTTGTGGATTAAATGAAAGGGCCCTTTAAAACCCTTTTTTAAAGGGGGGTGGAGGGCCCCTTTTCCTTTGGGAAAAAAACAGCGAAAGGTTTGTAAAAACCCTGTAAAGGAGCTGTTGCCCCGTGGAAGAGTTTGGGGGGATTGTCCCCTTTGGAAAACTTTCCCCAAATTGGCCCTGTGGAAATTTTTTAAACTTTGGGGGGGGCCCTTAATTAGAAAAAGGCCTTTGGCCTTGGGGGAGTGCCTGAATGGCCCCTTTTTTTAAAGGGGGCCAAATCTGTCCTTTTTTGGAAGAGACTTTTTGGGGGATTGGATTGGCCTTATTGGAAAGGGCCCAATGACAAGTGAAAGGGCCCTGTCGCCTGTGGAGAGAGGTGAAGGCGTTGTGGCTGTGTAAATGCCTTGTAAACCCCGTAGAAGGAGCCGTGGTTCTGTGGAGAGTCTTGGGGGTTATGGCCCTATGGAAAAGACTATGGCCCGTGGAATGACCTAATGGCCCTTTCAAAGAGCTGAAGGGTCTGTTGGCCGTACAGAAAGGCATCGGCCCTGTGGAGGGAGCTATGGCCTGAAAGGAGCTTGTTGTCCTGTGGGGAAAGTTGGGGATTTGTGGCCCTGGGAAATGCTGTGGCCCGGCAAAGGAGCCAGTGGTCCTATGGAGAGAGCTGAGGTGTTGTGGCCCTGTGGGAAAAAGGGCCCTTTACCCTGTATAGGGGTCTGGGCCCGGAGAGGGCATGTGGCGATAAAGAGAGCTGAAAGGGGGTTTTTGGCCTGGGAAAAGGCAGTGGAGGGGCTGGGGGGGCCTGTGGAAGGCTCGGAGTAAGATTATGGGCCTAAAATTAAGTCTTATGCCCGTAACACCATGCAACAAGATTGCCTTTGTGAAAGGGGGGGAAGAGCTGAAGGGCTTGTTAGCACTGTGGAAAGGCCCGTCAGGGAGGAGCCTGTGGTCCTGTGGAGAGACTGAAGGTGTTTGGCCCTGTGGAAAGCCTTGACCCTGTAAAAGGGGGCTATTGCCCTGTGGAGAGAGCTGGAGGGGCTTGTGCCCTATGGAAATGACTATGGCCATGAGAAAGGTCTTTGGCCTTTAAGAGGGGCTTGTGCCCTGCAGAGGCCCGTGCTCTTTGGAGAGAGCCTAAGGGGGTTTGGCCAAGGAAAGTGCTTGCCCTGTGGAGGAGTTATGGCTTTAAAGAGAGCCTGTTGTCCTGTGGAGAAAAGTTGGAGGGATTGTGGCCCTGTGGAAACTTGTGGGCCCCGGAAGAAGAGCCAGTGGTCCTATGGAGAGAGCTGAAGGGTTGAGGCCCTGTGGAAAGGCCTTGACCCGTATAGGGGTCGTGGCCCCGAAGAGGCTGTGGCGATGTAAAGAGAGCTGAAGGGAGTTGTGGCCTGTGGAAAAGGCCATGTGGAGCGGGCTGGAGGGGCCTGTGGAAGGCTCTGGAGTAAGATTTGGGCCTATGAAGTCCTTTTGCAGTAAACAACATGCAACATGATTGCCTGTGGAGAGAGCTGGAGGGGCTTGTAGCACTGTGGAAAGGACTGTGGCTTGGTAGGAGCCTGTGGTCCTGTGGAGAGAGCTGAAGGTGTTTGTGGCCTTGTGGAAAGGCCTGTGACCCTGTATAGGGGTCTGTTGCCCTGTGGAGAGAGCTGGAGGGGCTTGTGCCCTATGGAAATGACTATGGCCCTGTAGAAAGGTTCTTTGGCCATGAAGAGGGGCTTGTGCCCTGCAGACAGGCCCCGTGACTCTGTGGAGAGAGCTGGAGGGGTTATGGCCATGTGGAAAGTGCATTTGCCCTGTGGAAGTGAGTTATGGCTCTGTAAAGAGAGCCTGTTGTCCTGTGGAGAGAGTTGGAGGGATTGTGGCCCTGTGGAAGACTTGTGGCCCGGCAGAAGGAGCCAGTGGTCCTGTGGAGAGAGCTGAAGGGTTGAGGCCCTGTGAAGCCAAAAAAAAAAAAAAAAAAAAAAAAAAAAAAAAAAAAAAAAAAAAAAAAAAAAAAAAAAAAAAAAAAAAAAAAAAAAAAAAAAAAAAAAAAAAAAAAAAAAAAACCCCCCCCCCCCCCCCCCCCCCCCCCCCCCCCCCCCCCCCCCCCCCCCCCCCCCCCCCCCCCCCCCCCCCCCCCCCCCCCCCCTTGTGGAAAAAGGCCATGAAACAGTGGACTAGGGCCTGGGGAAGCTCTGGAGTAAGATTTGGGCCTATGAAGTCCTTTGCAGTAAACAACATCAACATGATTGCCTGTGGAGAGAGCTGGAGGGCTTGGGGCACTGGGGAAAAGGGCCCCTTGGCCCGGTAGAGCCTGTGGCCCTGTGGAGAGAGCTGAAGGTGTTGTGGTCACTCAAATGAGCCTTTTAACGATTAAAGGGGGGTGGAGGAGGCTGTGGCCGATGAAAGACTAAAAAGGGTTGTAGCCTTGTAGAAGGACCTGTGGTCCTGTGGAAGAGCTGGAGGGGTTATTGCCTTGGAGAAATGCCTATGCCCTGCGGAGGGACCTTGGCCCTTTGAAAAAGGCCTTTGCCTTGTGGAGGGGGCTGTTGCCTTGTAAAGGAGCCCTGTCCTTTTGAGAAGACAGAGGGGTTGTGGCCTTAGGGAAAGGCTAGACCCCAGTGAAAGGGCCCTGTCGCCCTGTGGAGAGAGGGTGAAGGCGGTTGTGGCCCTGTATAAATGCCTGTAAACCTGTAGAAGGTGCCTGTGTTCTGGGGAGGATTTGAGGGTTATGGCCCTATGGAAATGACTATGGCCCTGTGAATGGACCAAAGCCCTTGCAAAGAGCTGAAGGGTCTTGGCCGAACAGAAGTGCATTCGGCCCTTGGAGGGAGCTATGGCCCTGTAAAGAGAGCTTGTTGTCCTGTGGAGAAGATTGGAGGGATTGTGGCCCTGTGGAAATGTTTTGGGCCCGGCAGAAGGAGCCAGGGGGTCCTGGGGAGAGAGTAAAGGTGTTGTGGCCCTGTGGAAAGGCCTGTGACCCTGTATAGGGTCTGGGGCCCCGCAGAGGGCATGTGGCGATGAAAGAGAGCTGGAGGGAGTTGTGGCCTGTGGAAAAGGCTATTGGATGGGCTGGAGGGGCCTTGTGAAGGCTCTGGAGTAAGATGGGGGCCTATGAAGTCCTTTGCAGTAAACATTTAAATTTTCAAGCTTCGTGTCCACTGCAACAGGGTTGACTCTATTTTGCCAAAACTGCAACAAAGATTGACTCTTTTGTTGCAAAAGTCAACATGAT
>JARQOD010004200.1:0-57085 GCA_033576555.1 Oophaga sylvatica | reverse complement strand
AACTTTGTGGGGGCCTTCAGGTCCCCCCCGGGGGGGGGCTTTTGCCTCTCAGTTTAGTTCAGCCACTGAGTTTGTACTTTTGCTTTTTCCAGTTTTTTCAGGCTGCTTTTTTGATTTTTTACACCAAAAAACAAATTTAGGGGGAAGGGGTCTGGATCCAGGCGTTTTTGAAATTAGTAAGTTGGTGCTTTTCGGGATTTTTTTTTATTGCGTAAGAAATAGTGTTGAGCTTTCCGAAAAAGAAGTATCGGGTATCGGCCGATATTCGCGTTATGGGAATTCCGATACTTAATTCCGTTCTTTTTCCATATCGTATACCGGAATGGGAAGTTCCCATAATTCTTTGAGAGGCAATGTATTTTAGTCACCAAAAGAGGAACCCAAGAAGTTGGGCACATCCTGTAATCGCTTTCATTTTAACAAATGGCATGGGTTGATTGGTGCTAAAATGATGTCAGAAGCATATAAAAGGCCCCGCCGCCTTTTAGCGTCATGGCTGTGAACTCATAAGGGACGAACGCTACTCTGTCATCTGAGGCATTTAATATTGCATTTGTGTACTACGGGCTTGAGGCAGCTAGTTTACCAACCGCTGGTAAAGCTTCTTTTTTCAGTGTTGTTTAACGCTCTGTGAAAGGTGTGTGTTGACTGCAGGTGACGCTGCAGTTTGCTTGCATCCACCGCTGTTTGTAGGCATCTGCACGTGTCACTGACTCTTTTTTTATTTTTATTTTTTTTTTATTTTGTGGAATTGGTGCAGCTCCATTATATTAAAAAAAAAATCAAATCTATTACTGTGACGTGCTTCCATCCGTATACAATACATTGGTTGCAAACACTATAGAAGTACAGAAGGAGCTTTTCACAGATTGTGGACAGTTGTGTTTCAGTGTTCACTTCAGTCTGTGTTTTTTACTTTTTGAGTGCAGATCACGCTCCAGTTACATGTTCAAGCACTGCTGCTTGTACTCTGCTGAGCGTGTCTCAGTGGCCATCCTTTTCATTTATCTCCAATTGGTTCTGCTACATTCCATTTAAAATAAATCTAATCTATTAGTGTGACGCGCTTCCATCCGTATACAATACATTGGTTGCAAACACTATAGAAGTACAGAAAGGAGCTTTTCACAGATTGTGGACAGTTGTGTTTCAGTGTTCACTTCAGTCGTGTTTTTTACTTTTTTGAGTGCAGATCACGCTCCAGTTACATGTTCAAGCACTGCTGCTTGTACTCTGCTGAGCGGTCTCAGTGGCTCATCCTTTCATTTATCTCCAATTGGTTCTGCTACATTCCATTTAAAAAATAAATCTAATCTATTAGTGTGACGCGCTTCCATCCGTATACAATACATTGGTTGCAAACACTATAGAAGTACAGAAAGGAGCTTTTCACAGATTGTGGACAGTTGTGTTTCCAGTGTTCACTTCAGTCTGTGTTTTTTTACTTTTTTGAGTGCAAGATCACGCTCCAGTTACATGTTCAAGCACTGCTGCTTGTACTCTGCTGAGCGTGTCTCAGTGGCTCATCCTTTTCATTTATCTCCAATTGGTTCTGCTACATTCCATTTAAAATAAATCTAATCTATTAGTGTGACGCGCTTCCATCCGTATACAATACATTGGTTGCAAACACTATAGAAGTACAGAAAGGAGCTTTTCACAGATTGTGGACAGTTGTGTTTCAGTGTTCACTTCAGTCTGTTTTTTTTTACTTTTTTGAGTGCAGATCACGCTCCAGTTACATGTTCAAGCACTGCTGCTTGTACTCTGCTGAGCGTGTCTCAGTGGCTCATCCTTTTCATTTATCTCCAATTGGTTCTGCTACATTCCATTTAAAATAAATCTAATCTATTAGTGTGACGCGCTTCCATCCGTATACAATACATTGGTTGCAAACACTATAGAAGTACAGAAGGAGCTTTTCACAGATTGGGACAGTTGTGTTCAGTGTTCACTTCAGTCTGTGTTTTTTACTTTTTTGAGTGCAGATCACGCTCCAGTTACATGTTCAAGCACTGCTGCTTGTACTCTGCTGAGCGTGTCTCAGTGGCTCATCCTTTTCATTTATCTCCAATTGGTTCTGCTACATTCCATTTAAAATAAATCTAATCTATTAGTGTGACGCGCTTCCATCCGTATACAATACATTGGTTGCAAACAATATAGAAGTACACAAACGGGCCTTTCACAGCTACTGAACATGGTTTTTAATTTTTAACTAAAATATGTATTTTTTTCAAATGACACAAATATAAGTAATGTTGAAGAGGAATAGTCCTACATCCATTGTTTGCACAATATTACAGGTGTACATCATGTCCCTTAATCAACATGTATTATTATATTTACTTGTATGCTTTTATTTAAAAGCCAAGAACACAGAAGGATAACCTTCGCACTGCAGCTGTTGTCAAAGTTCAACCCACATTATTTCACTTCCAACATTGCAGCATTTGAGGCATGATGTGAGTTGGATTGGTCAAAGTTATGGAGTGAGAAGGTTCACCATCAGTACCCTATAGCATAAGTATGCTTTTGTGTTAGCATTTGTGTTAGACATGTGGATTATCTGCCATAATATGTCACAATTATTTAGTTACAGATTTGTTACCAACACTAATCATTGAATGGTTTTAAATTTGACGTTTCACTTGTTTACAGCTTAGAAATAAGGGTGTAGCCTGATATCTATGTGTAGCACTAGCCACTTTAACATGTCATGTTTTTTTAAACATGTGTAGGTAGGTAGCAGTAATTTTTGCCGGACACACAGCAGGGGAACAGCAGGCGTTACTGAACCCCACTATCACTATAGCTTGTGTATTGGTCTGTGGACACGACACTTCTGAGCAGCAACTGCAGTGTTGTAGCCCAGGAGTATAGCTCAGGTGGTAGAAAGATGAACATAACAGGAGACATGGAAAACGTTGTCAACCAGTTAGTTAATCTGAAACCGGACAGGCAAATTCAGGCGAGATCCATGCCTAGTTCATTTTCAGAAAAGTAAGCCGTTCTACATTATCGTAGGATAGTCGCATGCAACGGTCTGTTAGTACACCACCTGCAGCAGTAAAGACGCGCTCCGATAATACACTGCCAGCAGATCAAGCCAGCACCTCCAATGCATACTGGCTAAGCTCTGGCCATGTATCCAGCTTAGAGACACAAAACTTGAATGGGGAAGAGCCATCTGGGAGTACACTGAGAGGGCAAGACATGTATCTGTCACCATCTTACGGAAATGTTGCCTCCTGCTGACTGGAGCCGTCTCGGATGGTGTAGACATTGGTGGCGCTGCCACAAAACTTCGACACATTTGGAACATACTGTTCTTGCCCTGTGCAGAGGCGCTGCTTGTGCTCCCTCTTGTTGCAGAGCTGTCTCCACTGCCTCGACGCACAGAGCTGCTTTGTAAATCAGTAGCAGCAGCATGCTCTCGGCTGGAATGGAGAACATTATGGATTGCACCAGTGTGTCTTGGTACTTCCGCATTTTACGCTCCCGGTTCAACGGTGGTGATGAGCTTTGTAAGTTGTCCCGTAGCGAGGGTCTAGGAGGGTGTACACCCAATAATCAGACGTGGTGTGAATGTGTTCGATGCGGCGGTCGTTTCTCAGCCCCTGCAGCATGAAATCAACCATGTGCTGCAGACTCCCAACTGGCCAAGAAACGTTGTCCCCTGCAAGAGGCGTCATCTCCGCCTGCTGTGCATCACCCCACCCTTGGTCTACATACTGACTAAGCATTGTCTACCTCCCTCTGGAGCGATGTCTTCCTCCTCCATTGACTCCTCCTCACAAAGTCCTTCAAATACATATAAAAATTTACAAAATTTAAAACTCAAAATTTAAAAACTTTGTATCATAATTCTGTAACATCAGTTTATGGAAACACAATAGCATTACAAAAGGATAGACAAAAAATGTACATTATGTGCTTTGTAAATACATTAAAAGTTTGTAATGGTTATGAAAATATAGACAGCGACTCTGGAGGTTCAATTGTTGATACAGCATGGTACTTTGAAAGTCCTCCAGCCCTTTGTGAGGAACCACGTTGCGCTGACTGTCCAGAAGGTGATGGAATTTGTGACTCCTCATCCTCCACCTCTTCCAAAACCTCATGCCTTAGTGCTTGCAGTGTTTTTTGAAGCAGGCAGATAAGGGGGACAGTCAGGCTGACTAGTGCATCATCTGCACTCGCCATCCGCGTTGACTCATCAAACGCACGCAAAACGTGGCAGATATCCTTCATAGAGTTATTCGCCACTCATTACACTGGCAGTGGCTGCCCATTCATTATAGGATCCAATTCTAATTACTGGTTCTCACCAACATAGCTCTCCACAGCGCAGCACCCCCCTACATCTCCTCCCTTATTTATATTTATCGGCCTAACCGACTGCTGCACTCTGCAAACGACCTTCGACTAACCTCTGCACTAATCCGTACCTCCCACTCCCAACTCCAAGACTTCACCCGCGCTGCGCCAATCCTCTGGAATGCTCTACCCCAAGAAATTAGGACTATCCGCAATTTGGATGGTTTCAGGCGCTCCCTCAAAACACATTTGTTCACAGTGGCCTATCACATTCACTAATCAAAGTCATTCTATGTGTAATTCTGTGTGTGTAGCCCATTCACTATCTCCATGCATCCCTCACTTCCTTAAAATGGCTGGACCATCATTGTAAAAACACCATTGTATATAAACACCTGTACTTTGTATATCCCACACCTCATTGTAGATTGTAAGCTTTCACCAGCAGGGGCGGCTGATTTTGCTTTAATTATTGTATTGTTAACGTTGTTACTTATGACTCGTGTTTTGAAACTGTTAAACTGTAAAGCACTGCGGAATATTATGGCGCTATATAAAAAAATAATATTATTATTCTTATTATAGAGGCCCACTCAGTAGTGGTGAAGTGTGAACGCCGCAAATTGCGAGTTGACTGCGCCTGATGCAGCTGATACTCCATTACTGTTGGCTGCTGCTCACACAACCGCTCCAACATATGTAACGAGGAATTCCACCTGGTGGGTACGTCACATATAATGCGATGTTCATGAAGGTGAAATCTGCGTTGCAGAGCTGCAATCAGCGATCTGGCCATGCTGGAACGTCGCAAGTGAGCGCACTCTAGGCGGACCTTGTGCAGCAGTGCATCAAGATCCGGATAGTCCCTCAAAAAACTCTGCACGACCAAGTTGAGCACATATGACAGACATGGTATGTGAGTGAGGTTGCCAAGGCCCAGAGCTGACACCAGATTTCGGCCATTGTCACACACTACCAAGCCTGCCTGTAGATTCTCTTCCAAAAACCACACGTCGCTCTCCTGCTTTATGGCATTACAGAGCTCCTGCGCTGTGTGGCTAAGATTCCCCATGGAAATAATTTCAGGATGGCCTGTTGACATTTGGACACGGCTGTGCTCATATCGGTCGCAACAGGTAAACGTTCACGGGTCCATGTGGAGGTAGACCGTGACAGCTCCTGCAGCGATGATTCTGAGGAACTGGAATAGGAGGAATCAATGTGTACAGACTTGATTCCTGCAATCCTTGGAGTTGGCAGAACACGTACAGCGCCACTCGCAAGATCAGTACCCGGCTGCACAACATTGACCCAATGGGCAGTGAGGGAAAGGTATTGTCCCTGGCCATGGGTGTTAGAACCCTCTTGTTAGGTTTTGTTTCAGTTTGCTGGTCACATGACCTTTTTTCCCTATTTAGTCTGGCTCCGCCCTTCTGGCTTTGCTTGACTTCATTGTATTATCTACTGTTAAGCTAGCCGGGTGCTTAGGTGCCTTAATCTGTGAGTTTTGCTTGATGTTAGGATCACAAAGTATTTATTTTTCTGTTTAATTATCCATGCTACAATTTATGTTAGGAGGTGTCCACCTTTTCTCCCAGTCCCTAGATCTTGTAGGGATTACTCCCTCGCAACTATAGGTCTTCGTTCACACTAGATGAGGACTTTAGCGGGTCTGGTCGCAGGATCAGGTTCCCCGTTACATCGTAGGGATTCAGCTTAGTTGTATTGTAGGGACAGAATTCCCTTCTTTCCTTACTGGTTGTAGCAGATCATAACAATGGGTACTGGTCCACGCATCGGTGGTCAGGTGGACCTTGCTACTGAGGGCTTTTAGTAGCGCATGTTTAATTTTTCCCTCAACATGCTTTTGCAGACCAGGGACGGCTTGCCTGCTGAAATGAAATCGGCTTGGCACATTGTATTGTGGGATTGACAATGATATTCAGTTACGGAAACTGTCTGTCTCCACCAGCCTGAATCACAGCATTTCAAGGGACAGGAGTTTTGCAATGCCAGCATTCAGAGCCTGTGCTCGTGCATGGTTTGCGGAGTATGGCCGTCTTTTATCCCATGCCTGTGCTACCGCTGGCTGTTTTGTGGCCTGGGAGTGTGAGGATGACAGGGAACTTGCTGCTGTGTGTGGAATAACAGTTTGTCTCTGGACAACAGTGGCCGAGGTTCTTCCATGGCGATCCTGTGAGGAAGCATAACCAGCTGTGTGTGAGCTCGATGAAGAGGCTTCAACACAACCTGAAGATGTAGGTGCTGCTGTAGGTTGGCCTACATCTCCAGTGTGTCTTTGTAACTCAACTACGTGCTTTGTCCGCACATGTTTCCACATATTTGTGGTATTGAGGTGACTGACACTTTTAGCTATTTTTAATTTTTGATTACACAGCTTGCATTTCACATAGCAAATATCATGTGCAAGTGTGTGAAAAAAGGACCACGCAGTGCAAGTCCTGGGAGCGCACGTTTTGACTTTTGGAAGACAACTGCTCCGAACAGGTGCCAAACTGGAGGCTACAGGCAACCGAGTCTGCAGCCTAACTCTCCCTCCTGTTTGTACCGTTGGGGCAATGTCTTCCTCTATCTTCCTTCTATCACTAACCATTTCTCTAGGCCTCTCCCAGCTTTCAACCAAAGTACTGGTTCTCACCCACAAAGCTCTCCACAGTGCAGCACCCCTCCTACATCTCCTCCCTCATTTCTATCTATCGGCCTAACCGACTGCTGCGCTCTGCAAACGACTTTCGACTAACCTCTGCACTAATACGTACCTCCCACTCCCGACTCCAAGACTTCTCCTGCTCTACGCCAATCCTCTGGAATGCTGTACCCCAAGAAATTAGGACTATCCACAATTTGCATGGTTTCAGGCGCTCCCTCAAAACACATTTGTTCAGAGCGGCCTATCACATTCACTAATCAAAGTCATTCTATGTATTCTGTGTAAGTGTGTGTGTGTCTCTAGCCCATTCACTATCTCCATCCCTCAGTCCCTTAAGATGGCTGGAACATCATTGTAAATGCACCATTGTATATAAACACCTATACTTTGTATCTCCCCCATCTCATTGTACATTGTAAGCTGTCACGAGCAGGGGCGACTTATTTAGCTTAAATTATTGTATTGTTAACGTTGTTACTTATGACTTGTGTTCTGAAACTGCTAAACTGTAAAGCGCTGCGGAATATGATGGCGCTATATAAATAAATATTATTATTATTCCTCTGAGCTGCTCCCACCACCTTCCTGTTCTTCATGCCATGTTGGGTATTGGACCTCATCATCTCCACTACCCTCTTCCAACACCTGCTGTTGGGTGGTCTGGCCAGCACCATGCTCAACAGAAACTGGCACCTGGGTCTCATCATCATCATCAGATGCGTTCTGCGGTGTGCTGACCATCGGCACTGTCTCACCCGCCTCTTCAGATTCAGAGAGACACAGCTGTTGCGCATCACTGCATACTCCCTCTTCTTCACATTACAGAATGCTGCTTGGCTGGGCCCCTGTTTGCAAGCCAATAGATTCTGAGAACAGAAGCAGACACTCAGCTGGCTCCTGTACAGAACTCTCTGACTGCCTGGGCAATTTGCCAGGCGGTGAAGAGACAGATGGTTGCCCAACAGTGCTGTGGTCCTGAGAGGAGGTGGAAGCAATTGAAGTCGATGCATTGGCTGAGATCCAAACAACAACGGCTTCAATTTGTTCTTCCCGCAGCAGGGGGGTACTCCGAGCTCCTACAAAAGTGCGCATAAAGGAACGCTCACGGCCCGGGGAAAACTGGTGGATGCTGTGTCACTGGGGGCCGCAGCAGCCACAGAATCCCCACGTCCTCTCCCTGAAGAAACTCCACGACCACGTGCCTTACTCCCTGCCTTCTTCATCTTGGTAGATTGATAAAGAAAGTCTGAAAAGTTATAAGGCCTAAGTGTGGTTATTCCGCAGAGACTGCAGTGAACACTGCACACAACTGTTCAGTAGGTGTGAAAGGCCCCTTTGTGTACTTCTATAGTGTTTGCAACCAATGTATTGTATACGGATGGAAGCGCGTCACACTAATAGATTTTATTTATTTGTAATAGAGTGGAGCAGCAACAATTAGAGAAAAATTTCAAGGATGTGCCAGTGACACACGCTCAGCAGACTACAACCAGCAGTGGTTGAAGAACTAACTGGAGCGTGATCTGCACTCCAAAAAGGAAAACCTCAGACTACAGTGAACACTGCACACAACTGTTCACTACCCAACGCGTCTCAGCAGGAAGGCAGTCTGTGCGTCAAAACAAAGGCGCAAGCATACATCCACGTACCCTGTTTATAAAGCTATATAAAAAAAATTATGTAGTAGTGACGCACACTTTATTGAGGTACAGTATTACATCGCCATTCACCATCTGTGGCTATGCACTCTCATCTATATATACCTTATCTATCCGTTGTCATGCTTGCAAGTCGACAGTCAGGCATAAATAGCAATTTTCACTATGCACTATGCACTTTTTAAAGGTTATGTTTGTTAATAAACATGATTATTGCCACATATTATGAGTATTACATGATGGAAATTGTATAATTTTGTATAAACTGTTTAGTGACATTATTCAGCAAATGTAACATTTTAGTAATGTCACAGATAACTTGTAATGCTGATGATGTTTTGAAGTCAGACATTCATTGTCTATACAATAAAAATGGTGTACATACTGTTACTTATCCATCATTAATGGATTCAGATATGTACTTGTATGCTTTTATGTACAACCGTATAGCAGATTCCTTAACTAATTTATTTTGTGGTTTGCATTGCTGTTCAACATGTTAATGTATGTGTTTATGTTTGTCAATTCTTTATTTATCTAGATATTAGTTTAAATGAAATCATCATCTTATGGTAGTAAAGGTTATCTTTCTCTTGTTTGAAGTATAGACATTTAAAATTGACAGGTAACAAGGAAATTACTTGATCTAGTATTTAAACATCCTCCTTGACCCTGGGCTCCAACACCGCCAGTTGTTGCTCGGAAGTGCTGTTAGCACAGTCAACACTTGCTCCTGTGTTACTGGGGTTCAGTAACGTCAGCTGGTCCTCGGTTGTGCCATTGGCTCTTTTCCTTCTGCTGCCCCTCCGGGTTCCAGTACCGTCAGCTGGTTCTCCGCAGTGCCTTTGGCCTAGGTGCCTCCATCTTGGTATCCGAGTTCCAGCAACGTCTGCTGGTCCTTGGTAGTGCTTTGGAGCACAGGTACCTCCTGCTTAGTAACCGTGTCCCAGTAACGTCAGCTGGTCCTCGGTTGTGCCATTGGCTCTTTTCCTTCTGCTGCCCCTCCGGGTTCCAGTACCGTCAGCTGGTTCTCCACAGTGCCTTTGGCCTAGGTGCCTCCATCTCGGTATCCGAGTTCCAACAACGTCTGCTGGTCCTTGGTAGTGCTTTGGAGCACAGGTACCTCCTGCTTAGTAACCGTGTCCCAGTAACGTCAGCTGGTCCTCGGTTGTGCCATTGGCTCTTTTCCTTCTGCTGCCCCTCCGGGTTCCAGTACCGTCAGCTGGTTCTCCACAGTGCCTTTGGCCTAGGTGCCTCCATCTCGGTATCCGAGTTCCAGCAACGTCTGCTGGTCCTTGCTAGTGCTTTGGAGCACAGGTACCTCCTGCTTAGTAACCGTGTCCCAGTAACATCAGCTGGTACAAGATTGTGCTACAAATACAAGATACGGAACAAGAGACACAAGAACAATAAGCAGAAGATCTAAAAGCAGAAGAACATGAAGTATAAGACCAAAATGAAGAGCAAAATATATGCTCTAAATTCTAAGCAGAAGAAGACTAAGCAGTGTATGGGGGTGAGTCCGTTCCTCCTCGTGGTGCCCCTGGAAAATGCCTGCTGCTGCAGGCTAAACTGAACACGGACAAATACTGTTGTAATTTAAATCTTTTGTGACAGCAAGAACGGAAGGATGAAAAATTCATACTTTGACAGATTACAAGTACAGGATTCTCTGTCACAAATAAGAATATGATGAAGAAGATGAAGCAGAATATGAATAAGAATAATAGTTTAATAAGAAGAATATGAGTAATGTTAACAAAGATGAATAGCAAGAAGTTTAAGAAGAAGATAAAGAAGGTGAAGATGAAGAATAATTTGATGAAAAAGATGATGCTGCAGAAGATTATGAAGGAGAAAGTGTGTGAAAAGTTAAAAAGGTGAAGATGAAGAGCATGGAAGTTGTGTAATATACATATTTGCCAAAATATAAAAAACGTTAACATTGTCAATTTCTTCGTCAATCCGAACATCTTTAAAAAAAAAAATATTTATGCTATTCCATTTGATTGGGTTAAACATCTATGCCTTTAATGTCTCCTCAACCTTCCCCAATACATTCTACATTACTCTTTGTTGTTTTCCTTCATGTACAATTAACCAACAAGGCAAGAATGGGTTTTTTTTAATTTCGATATTTTGTTCCCATAGACTTACATGGGACTTCCGGTATCGATATCGGGTATCGCCGATATTTTAGTGATATCGGCGATACCATTCCGATTCCGATACTTTAGGATATCGGAAAGTATCGCTCAACTCTAGTAAGTACCCTTCCTATCCTTTTCTATTTAGTTAGTTTGGGCCCCAGCGTTTGCTCATACTATTTTCTTTCTGTGTCAGTATTTCATCTTGTCTAACCGCCATTACATGTTTGGGGGCTTTCTATTATCTTTGGGGTTCTGCTCCGGGGCAGATAGCTTTCCTATTTCTATCTTTAGGTGTAGTTAGTTTCTCAGGCTGTGACGAGGCGTCTAGGACCAACGTAGGAACGCTCCACGGCTGCCTCTAGTTGTGGTGGTTAGTCAGGGTACTGCAATCTCATAGATTCCAACTGCTCTGGTGTATTGCCTTTTTTACCTGCACTCCTCAGCTACCGAAACATAACAGGAAACCCACAACGTTTAGCAAAATCAAAATCCATCAGGTTAATAGCTGCTCCTGAACCAACAAAAGCCCGAGCAGAAAATGTGGACAGGGAGCAAATCAGGGTAACAGTCAACAGAAATTTAGTCTGAACACTACCCAAGACAACTGAGCGTGCAAAACGTCTTCCCCGCTTAGGGCAGACTGAAATAGCATGAGAGGCATCGCCACAGTAGAAACATAACCCATTGCGTTTTCGAAACTCATGACGCTGTGCCCCAGAAGCCACTCTATCACACTTCATGGGTTCAGAAGCTGGTTCACAAGGCAACACTATTCCACGCATACCTCTACGCTCACGCAAACGTCTGTCAATTTGAATCGCTAAAGACATAGAATCATTGAGACCAGAGGGAGCAGGGAAACCCGCCATAACATCTTTTACATTCT
The DNA here is from genome assembly GCA_033576555.1 of Oophaga sylvatica. NCBI lineage: Eukaryota > Metazoa > Chordata > Amphibia > Anura > Dendrobatidae > Oophaga > Oophaga sylvatica. Next base: position 45,400 of record JARQOD010004200.1, on the reverse strand, counting down.
CTGACAGACCCTTCCGAAAAAGGGCTGCCAAAGCATCATCATTCCATTTGGTCAGGACTGCCCACCTTCGGAATCTCTGACAGTATAACTCAGCGTCCTCAAGCCCCTGATTTAATGCCAACAAGGCTTTTTCAGCTTGATCAGTGACATTAGGTTCATCGTACAATAACCCCAGAGCCAGAAAAAATGCATCAACATTACTCAAAACAGGATCCCCAGGTGTCAGGGAAAAAGCCCAATCCTGAGGATCGCCGCGCAGGAGAGAGATGACAATTTGAACCTGCTGTGCTGCGTTCCCTGAGGACTTAGGTTTTAAGGCAAAAAACAACTTACAGTTATTTTTGAAATTCTGAAATTTAGCTCGATCCCCTAAAAACAAATCTGGCATGGGGATCCTAGGTTCCACAACCGGCAACCCTGCAAGATAGGTAGCAATACTCCGAACTTCAGTGGCAAGCTGATCCACACGACCAGACAACTGTGCAAACTCCATTGAGAGAAAAAAAAAATCCTCAGCACCCAGAGAAAAAGAGGGAAAGAAAAAAAAAAAAAAAAATATCTCTGACAACTCTGACAACTTTTTTTTTTTTTTTTTTTACACTATCTTTCCCTTCTGTGAGTACCATATAATTTTCAGTTTGGCCGGTGATACTGTTATGATTTGGTAGCTGAGGAGAGCAGGCGAAAAAAGGCAATACACCAGATAGGTTGGAATCTACTGGATTTCAGTACCCTGACTAACCACCACAACTAAAGGCAGCCGTGGAGCGTACCTACGTTGGTCCTAGACGCCTCGTCACAGCCTGGGAAGCTAACTACACCTAAAGATAGAAAGAGGAAAACTATCTGCCCCGGAGCAGATCCCCAAAGAACATAGGAAGCCCCCAAACATGTAATGGCGGTTAGACAAGAGGAAATACAGACACAGACAGAAAATAGTATGAGCAAACGTTGGGGCCCAATCTTCCTAGAAAGAAAAGGATAGGAAGGACACTTACTGCAATCCAAAAAACCCTATAAAAATACCAACACACTAATTGCAAAAACACCTGAGATCAAACGACCTCAACCACCTAAATTAGTTCTCTGGTGTAACAAAACTAAGCAGCAGCCACTGAAAAAACTGGAAAAGGCAAATGAACAAATAACAGTGGCTCAGATAAACTGAGAGGAGCACAAGTCCCCGGAGGGGACCTGGCTGACCTCCACAGAAGTGCAGGACAAAATGCAAAAAGCAAGCACAAAAATAAAGGCAGAAAATATCTTATCTGTTAGCAAAAGATGCAGGCAAGACACAGGAAGCTTCCAAGTGAACCAGGAACCAAAGTTGAGACAAGAACAATTGATCACCGGCAACCCTGATGGGAGGGAACCTCCCTTATATAAGACCAGTCTGTAACACCTGATTGCCAATCTTCACAATCTTCATTGAATAGTTCAGTACTGTTTGTAACCACCAGAGGGAGCTTCTGCTCAGAATTAATTTCTAACACATTCACAACAATCTATGTTTGGATGTGCCGGTCAGTTTTTTTGATGTGTATTCGTTTGCCTTCTGCCTGAGCACTCCACTGTTATGATTTGGTAGCTGAGGAGAGCAGGCAAAAAAGGAAATACACCAGAGCAGTTGGAAACTATGAGATTGCAGTACCCTGACTAACCACCACAACTAGAGGCAGCCGTGGATCGTTCCTACGTTGGTCCTAGACGCCTCGTCACAGCCTGAGAAACTAACTACACCTAAAGATAGAAAGAGGAAAGCTATCTGCCCCGGAGCAGATCCCCAAAGAACATAGAAAGCCCCCAAACATGTAATGGCGGTTAGACAAGAAGAAATACTGACACAGACAGAAAATAGTATGAGCAAACGTTGGGGCCCAAACTTACTAAATAGAAAAGGATAGGAAGGGCACTTACTGCAATCCCAGAAAACCCTGAAAAGCACCAACTCTACTAATTTCAAAAACACCTGAGATCACACGACCTCTACCACCTAAATTAGTTCTCTGGTGTAACCAAAAACAAAACAGCAGCCACTGAAAAAACTGGAAAAAGCAAATGTACAAACATCAGTGGCTGAACTGAACTGAGAGGCAAAAGCCCCCAGAGGGGACCCTGAAGGCCCCCACAGAAGTGCAGGACAAAATGCAAAAATCAAGCACAAAAACAAAAAGAAGAAAATGTCTTATCTGTTAGCAGGAGATTCAGACACGACACAGCAGGCTACCAAGGAAACAGGAATCAAGGATTGAGACCAGAACAATTGATCACCGGCAACCCTGATGGGAAGGTGACTCCCTTATATAAGACCAGTCAGTAACACCTGATTCCCAATCCTCACAATCTTCACTGGACAGTCCAGTACCGTTTGTAACCACCAGAGGGAGCTTCTGCTCAGAACTAATTTCCAGCCTATTCACAACAGTACCCCCCCCTTGAGGAGGGGTCACCGAACCCTCATTTGAGCAACCAGGTCAGTCAGGATGAGTTCTATGATACGCACGGATGAGTCTCCTAGCATGGATGTCCAAAGCAAACACCCAAGAATTGTCTTCCTGACCATAACCTCTCCATTTAACCAAATACTGGAGTTTCCGTCTAAAAAAACGAGAATTCAATATTTTCTCAACCACATACTCCAGATTGCCCTCAACCAAAACAGGGTCAGGAGGCACAGTAGTAGGAACCACTGGCTCAACAAACCTCTTCAACAAGGACTTGTGGAACACGTTATGGATCTTAAATGTCCCTGGAAGAAGCAAACGAAAAGAAACAGGGTTAAGAATCTCCATGATCTTATAAGGTCCAATGAACCTAGGCTTAAATTTAGGAGATGCCACTCTCATAGGAATATTTCTTGAGGACAACCAGACCAAGTCCCCCACTTTAAACCGAGGACCATCAGTCCTATGCCGGTTAGCAAACCGCTGGGCCCTCTCCTGAGAGAGGGACAACCTCTCCACTACCTGGTCCCAAATCTGTTGCATACGCTCCACAACAGAGTCAACACCCGGGCAGACAGAAGCCTCCGTCTGTCCAGAAGAAAATCGAGGGTGAAACCCAGAATTACAGAAAAATGGAGACATCAAAGTGGCAGAGCTAGCCCTATTATTAAGAGCAAACTCAGCCAAAGGCAAAAAAGAGACCCAGTCATCCTGATCAGCAGACACAAAGCATCTTAGATAAGTCTCCAATGTCTGGTTTGTTCTCTCAGTTTGACCATTGGTCTGAGGATGAAACGCCGAGGAGAAAGACAATTGAACACCAATTTTAGAACAAAAGGTCCTACAAAATCTGGAAACAAACTGGACTCCTCTGTCAGACACAATGTTCTCAGGAATGCCGTGTAAACGAACCACGTGCTGAAGGAACAAAGGCACCAATTCAGAGGAGGAAGGCAACTTAGGTAATGGCACAAGATGTATCATCTTGGAAAACCTATCGCAAATCACCCAGATGACGGTCATTCTCTGAGAAACAGGGAGGTCGGAAATGAAATCCATAGAGATATGGGTCCATGGTCTCTTGGGCACCGGTAATGGCATCAACAAACCAGTAGAACGAGAGCAAGGCTTGGAGCGAGAGCAAGTCCCGCAGGACTGCACAAACTCCCTGACATCACGAGACAAGGTAGGCCACCAAAAGGACCGACTAACCAAGTCCCTGGTACCAAAAATTCCGGGATGACCGGCCAACGCGGAACAATGAATCTCAGACATTACAATCTTTTTCCACTGGTCCGGGACAAACAATTTCCCAACAGGGCAGCGCTCGGGCTTATCTTCCTGGCACCCCTCCAGAGCCAGTCTCAAATTGGGCGAGATGGCGGAAAGAACTACACCATCTTTCAAAATAACAGAAGGATCAGATAACTCAGGAGAGTCCACAGGAAAACTCCTCGAGAGGGCATCCGCCTTAACATTTTTAGTGCCAGGAAGAAATTAAACCACAAAATTAAAACGTGTGAAAAACAAGGCCCACCTGGCCTGTCTAGGATTAAGTCGCTTGGCAGATTCCAGATAAACTAGATTCTTATGGTCAGTAAGGACCACCACCTGATGTTTGGCTCCCTCCAGCCAATGTCTCCACTCTTCAAAAGCCCACTTCATGGCTAATAACTCCCGATTACCAACGTCATAATTACGTTCAGTGGGAGAAAATTTTCGAGAGAAAAAGGCACAAGGGTTACTTTTAGAGGTCTCTGGATCTCTTTGGGACAAAACGGCACCTGCCCCAATTTCAGAGGCATCAACCTCCACCTGAAATGGTAGAGAAACATCAGGCTGCCGTAGAACAGGAGCAGAAGTGAATCTCTGCTTAAGTTCCTGAAATGCAGAGACTGCCTCAGGAGACCAATTCACCACATCAGAACCCTTCTTGGTCAAATCAGTTAATGGTTTAACAATAACAGAGAAATTACCAATAAATTTACAATAAAAATTGGCAAAACCCAAGAATCTTTGAAGAGCCTTTAAAGAAGTAGGTTGGACCCAATCACAGACAGCCTGAACTTTGACCGGGTCCATTTCAATAACAGATGGGGACAATATGAAACCCAGAAATGAGATCCTCTGAACGCCAAAAAGACACTTTGATCCCTTCACATACAGAGCATTCTCTCTCAAAATCTGGAACACAGTCCGAACATGTTTTACATGAGAGTCCCAGTCATTGGAAAAAATCAAGATATCATCCAAATAAACAATCAGAAATTTATCCACAAAATCCCTGAAAATGTCATTCATGAAGGACTGGAAGACAGAAGGAGCATTAGTGAGCCCAAAGGGCATCACAAGGTACTCAAAATGCCCTTCAGGGGTATTAAATGCCGTCTTCCATTCATCCCCGTGCTTAATGCGAATAAGGTTATATGCCCCCCTGAGGTCAAGCTTGGTAAACCAAGTAGCGTTTTTCACCCTGGAAAACAGATCAGAGATCAAGGGTAACGGATATTGATATTTCACAGTAATATTGTTCAAGAGACGATAATCAATACACGGCCTTAATGAACCATCCTTTTTGGCCACAAAGAAAAAACCCGCACCTAAGGGTTAAGAGGATGGTCTGATATGACCCTTCTCCAATGACTCCTTGATATAAGACCGCATAGCGTCATGTTCAGGTACAGACAAGTTAAAAAGGCGACCTTTAGGGAATTTACTACCAGGCACTAATTCAATAGCGCAGTCATAGCTCCTATGGGGAGGTAAGGATGCAGATTTACTTTCGCTAAACACATCAGAAAAATCAATCAAAAAGTCAGGAACATCCTGAGCCTGGGGGGAGGCAGAAAAAACAGGAGTGTTGGTATTAACACATTGACAGCCCCAACTGGTAACAGACACAGATTTCCAATCCAAAACAGGATTATGAGACTGTAACCAAGGGAAACCCAGTACGATAATGTCATGCAGATTATACAGAACCAAAAATTTGCAACTCTCCTGATGATCAGGTTCTACCCTCATTATCACCTGAGTAGAGAACTGAGGTTTATTCTCAGCCAAAGGGGTAGAATCGATCCCCAGTAGGGGAATAGACTTCCTTAGGGGTATCAAGGGAAACCCACAACGTTTAGCAAAATCAAAATCCATCAGGTTAATAGCTGCTCCAGAATCAACAAAAGCCTGAGCAGAAAATGAGGACAGAGAGCATATCAGGGTAACAGTTAACAAAAACTTAGTCTGAACACTACCCAAGACAACTGAGCGAGCAAAACGTCTTCCCCGCTTAGGGCAGACAGAAATAGCATGAGAGGCATCACCACAGTAGAAACATAACCCATTGCGCTTTCGAAATTCATGACGCTGTGCCCCAGAAACCACTCTATCACACTGCATGGATTCAGAAGCAGGTTCACAAGGCAACATTATTCCACGCATACCTTTCCGCTCATGCAAACGTCTGTCAATTTGAATCGCTAATGACATAGAATCATTGAGACCAGAGGGAACAGGGAATCCCACCATAACATCCTTTACATTATCTGACAGTCCCTTCCGAAAAAGAGCTGCCAAAGCGTCGTCATTCCATTTGGTCAGGACTGCCCACCTACGGAATCTCTGACAGTATAACTCAGCGTCCTCGAGCCCCTGACTTAATGCCAACAAAGTTTTTTCAGCTTGATCAGTGACATTAGGCTCATCGTACAATAACCCCAAAGCCTGAAAAAATGCATCAACATCACTCAAAACAGGATCCCCAGGTGTCAGGGAAACAGCCCAATCCTGAGGGTCGCCGCGCAGGAGAGAGATGACAATTTGAACCTGCTGCGCTGCGTTCCCTGAGGACTTAGATTTTAAGGCAAAAAACAATTTACAGTTATTTTTGAAATTCAGAAACTTAGCTCGATCCCCTAAAAACAAATCTGGCATGGGAATCCTAGGTTCCACAACAGGCAACCTAGCAATATAGGTAGCAATACTCCGAACTTCAGTGGCAAGCTGATCCACACGGCCAGACAACTGTGCAAACTCCATTGAGAGAAAAATAAAAAATAAAAAAAATCCTCCTCAGCACCCAGAGATACAGAGGGAAAAAAAAAATGCAACAAACAGAAAAAAAAAAATCTCTGACAACTTTTTTCTTTCACAATATTTTTCCCTACTGTGAGTACCATATAATTTTCAGTTGAGGCCGGTGATACTGTTATGATTTGGTAGCTGAGGAGAGCAGGCAAAAAAGGAAATACACCAGAGCAGTTGGAAACTATGAGATTGCAGTACCCTGACTAACCACCACAACTAGAGGCAGCCGTGGAGCGTTCCTACGTTGGTCCTAGACGCCTCGTCACAGCCTGAGAAACTAACTACACCTAAAGATAGAAAGAGGAAAGCTATCTGCCCCGGAGCAGATCCCCAAAGAACATAGAAAGCCCCCAAACATGTAATGGCGGTTAGACAAGAAGAAATACTGACACAGACAGAAAATAGTATGAGCAAACGTTGGGGCCCAAACTTACTAAATAGAAAAGGATAGGAAGGGCACTTACTGCAATCCCAAAAAACCCTGAAAAGCACCAACTCTACTAATTTCAAAAACACCTGAGATCACACGACCTCTACCACCTAAATTAGTTCTCTGGTGTAACCAAAAACAAAACTGCAGCCACTGAAAAAACTGGAAAAAACAAATGTACAAACATCAGTGGCTGAACTGAGCTGAGAGGCAAAAGCCCCCAGAGGGGACCCTGAAGGCCCCCACAGAAGTGCAGGACAAAATGCAAAAATCAAGCACAAAAACAAAAAGAAGAAAATGTCTTATCTGTTAGCAGGAGATTCAGACACGACACAGCAGGCTACCAAGGAAACAGGAATCAAGGATTGAGACCAGAACAATTGATCACCGGCAACCCTGATGGGAAGGTGACTCCCTTATATAAGACCAGTCAGTAACACCTGATTCCCAATCCTCACAATCTTCACTGGACAGTCCAGTACCGTTTGTAACCACCAGAGGGAGCTTCTGCTCAGAACTCATTTCCAGCCTATTCACAACACTCCACCTGTTGGTCACAGGCTTTTTAATTACACCAGGTTCATTACCCCTCCACAGGGATGTAGATTTTAGTCTGAAGAGAGGATTCAAATGTTCCCATACAGACAGACTTTTCCAAGTGAGGTTGGCATAGTTAGGACCTGGGATACGAGAAGAGCCTTAACGTGGCTCCCAGGTACACATAAATTGGCCTTTTTATGCGCTAAGACTTCTCAATTTTTCATATTTCTAAGGCAGTGATGTAATTAATTTTTCATATTTTTCATATTTTGTGTCCGCAAGCTATAGCGTTACAGTGTGCTACCTTTTTTTCTTAAATATGTATGAGTTGTTGACTCTAGGTTTTAGCACCTGTTCACATTGGATCTATGTTTGGATGTGCCGGTCAGTTTTTTTGATGTGTATTCGTTTGCCTTCTGCCTGAGCACTCCACCTGTTGGTCACAGGATTTTTAATTACACTAGGTTCATTACCCCTCCACAGAGATGTAGATTTTAGTCTGAAAAGAGGATTCAAATGTTCCCATACAGACAGACTTTTCTAAGTGGGGTTGGTATAGTTAGGACCTGGGATACGAGAAGAGCCTTAACGTGGCTCCCAGGTACACATAAATTGGCCTGTTTATGCGCTAAGACTTCTCAATTTTTCATATTTCTAAGGCAGTGATGCAATAAATTTTTCATATTTTTCATATTTTCATATTTTGTGTCCGCAAGGTATAGCGCTACAGTGTGCTACCTTTTTTTCTTAAATATGCATGAGTTGGTGACTCTAGGTTTTAGCACCTGTTCACATTGGATCTATATTTGGATGTGCCGGTCATTTTTTTTTATGTGTCTTTCTTATCTCAAACTACATGACCTGGGTGAATGTGTTCAGTAGAATTATAGGCCGTAGAATTTTGGCCAAGGGGGGCTGTGATGGCAATACTTTATTTTTTTGAAAGATACATCCCATTGGTGAAATGCTTATCAGCCTGTGCTCTCCATTACAAGTCTCAGAGACCCACAGCCCTACATTTGGGCCTAATTCTTAACTCGGTTTCCTGCAAAGTCTCTTCCTTATCTCAGACTACATGACCAGGGTGAGCGTGTTCTGTAGCATTATAGGCCATTGTTTTTTGGCCAAGGTGGGGCTGTGATGGCCATTGTTTAGTTATACAAACTAAAATGTACCCACTATTACTGAAATGCTTGTCAGCCTATGCACTCCATTACAAGTCTCAGAGACCCACACCCCTACCTTTTGCGTACTTCTTAACTCGGTTTCCTGCAATGTTTCTTCCTTATCTCAGACTAAATGACCTGGGTGAACGTGTTCTGTACCATTATAGGCCGTTGAATTTTGGCCAATGGGGGCTGTGATGGCCATAGTTTATTTATTCAAAAAGGTACCCACCATTGGTGAAATGTTTGTCAGCCTATGCACTATATGACCATTCTGAGACCCACACCCCTACATTGGGCCTACTTGTTAACTCTGTTTCCTGCAATGTCTCTTCCTTACCTGCCACTACATGACCAGGGTGAATGTGTTCTGTACCATTAAGGCCGTTGATTTTTGGCCAAAGGGGGCTGTGATGGCAATACATTATTTATTTCAAAAGGTAACCCCCATTACTGAAATGATTGTCAGCCTATGCACTCCATTACAAGTCTCAGAGACCGACACCCTACATTTGGGCCTACTTCTTAACTCCGTTTCCTGCAATGTCTAATCCTTATCTCAGACTACATGACCAGGGTGAACGTGTTCTGTAACATTATAGGCCGTTGATTTTTGGCCAAGGTGGGCTGTGATGGCATTTCTTTATTTATTTCAAAAGGTACCCCCCATAACTGAAATGATTGTCAGCCTATGCACTCCATTACAAGTCTCATAGACCCACATCCCTACATTTGGGCCTACTTCTTCACTCCGTTTACTGCAATGTTTCTTCCTTATCTCAGACTACATAACCTGGGTTAATGTGTTCAGTAGCATTATAGGCCGTAGAATTTTGGCCAAGGGGGGCTGTGATGGCAATACTTTATTTTTTGAAAAGATACCTCCCATTGGTGAAATGCTTGTCAGCCTATGCTTTCCATTACAAGTCTCAGAGACCCACCCCTACATTTTGGCCAACTTCTTAACTCGGTTTCCTGCAATGTTTCTTCCTTATCTCAGACTACATCACCTGGGTGAACAAGTTGTGTACCATTATAGACCATTGAATTTTGGCCAAGGGGTGCTGTGATGGCAATACCTTATTTATTTTCAAAAGGTACCCCCCATTACTGAAATGATTGTCAGCCTATGTACTCCATGACATTCTGAGACCCACACCCCAACATTGAGCCTACTTCTTAACTCTGTTTCCTGCAATGTCTCTTCCTTACCTGCCACTACATGACCAGGGGGAATGTAATTCTGTACCATTATGGCCGTTGATTTTTGGCCAAGGGGGGCTGTGATGGCAATACGTTATTTATTTTAAAAGGTACCCCCCATTACTGAAATTATTGTCAGCCTATGCACTCCATTACAAGTTCATAGACCCACACCCCTACATTTGGGCCTAGTTCTTAACTCCGTTTCCTGCAATGTTTCTTCCTTATCTCAGACTACAGAACCTGGGTGAATGTGTTCAGTAGCATTATAGGCCGTAGAATTTTTGGCCAAGGGAGCTGTGATGGCAATACTTTATTTTTTTGAAAAGATACCTCCCATTGGTGAAATGCTTGTCAGCCTATGCTCTCCATTACAAGTCTCAGAGATCCACAGCTCTACATTTGGGCCTAATTCTTAACTCGGTTTCCTTCAATGTCTCTTCCTTATCTCAGACTACATGACCACGGTGAACGTGTTCTAAGCATTATAGGCCGTTGTTTTTTGGCCAACGTGGGGTGGATGGCCATTGTTTAGTTATTCAAAAAGGTACCGCCCATTACTGAAATGCTTGTCAGCCTATGCACTCCACTTCAAGTCTCAGAGACCCACACCCCTACATTTGGCCTACTTCTTAACTCGGTTTCCTGCAATGTTTCTTCCTTATCTCAGACTACATGACCTGGGTGAACCTGTTCTGTACCATTATAGACCGTTGAATTTTGGCCAAGGGAGGCTGTGATGGCAATACGTTATTTATTTCAAAAGGTACCGCCCATTACTGAAATGATTGTCAGCCTATGTACTCCATGACCATTCTGAGACCGACACCCCTACATTTGGGCCTACTTCTTAACTCCGTTCCCTGCAATGTCTAATCCTTATCTCAGACTACATGACCTGGGTGAAAGTGTTCTGTACCATTATAGGCCGTTGAATTTTGGCCAAGGGGGGCTGTGATGGCCATAGTTTATTTATTCAAAAAGGTACCCATCATTGGTGAAATGTTTGTCAGCCTATGCACTACATGACCATTCTGAGACCCACACCCCTACATTGGGCCTACTTGTTAACTCTGTTTCCTGCAATGTCTCTTCCTTACCTGCCACTACATGACCAGGGTGAATGTGTTCTGTACCATTAAGGCCGTTGATTTTTGGCCAAAGGGGGCTGTGATGGCAATACATTATTTATTTCAAAAGGTAACCCCCATTACTGAAATGATTGTCAGCCTATGCACTCCATTACAAGTCTCAGAGACCGACACCCTACATTTGGGCCTACTTCTTAACTCCGTTTCCTGCAATGTCTAATCCTTATCTCAGACTACATGACCAGGGTGAACGTGTTCTGTAACATTATAGGCCGTTGATTTTTGGCCAAGGTGGGCTGTGATGGCATTACTTTATTTCAAAAGGTACCCCCCATAACTGAAATGATTGTCAGCCTATGCACTCCATTACAAGTCTCATAGACCCACACCCCTACATTTGGGCCTACTTCTTCACTCCGTTTACTGCAATGTTTCTTCCTTATCTCAGACTACAGAACCTGGGTGAATGTGTTCAGTAGCATTATAGGCCATAGAATTTTGGCCAAGGGGAGCTGTGATGGCAATACTTTATTTTTTGAAAAGATACCTCCCATTGGTGAAATGCTTGTCAGCCTATGCTCTCCATTACAAGTCTCAGAGATCCACAGCCCTACATTTGGGCCTAATTCTTAACTCGGTTTCCTTAATGTCTCTTCCTTATCTCAGACTACATGACCAGGGTGAACGTGTTCTGAAGCATCATAGACCGTTGTTTTTTGGCCAAGGTGGGGGTGAGATGGCCATTGTTTAGTTATTCAAAAAGGTACCGCCCATTACTGAAATGATTGTCAGCCTATGCACTCCATGACCATTCTGAGACTGACACCCCTACATTTGGGCCTACTTCTTAACTCCGTTCCCTGCAATGTCTAATCCTTATCTCAGACTACATGACCTGGGTGAACGTGCTCTGTAGCATTATAGGCTGTTGATTTTTGGCCAAGAGGGACTGTGATGGCAATACTTTATTTATTTAAAAAGGTACCCCCATTACTGAAATGCTTGTCAGCCTATGCACTCCATTACAAGTCTCAGAGACCCACACCCCAACATTTGGGCCTACTTTTAAACTCGGTTTCCTGCAATGTCTCTTCCTTTTCTCAGACTACATGACCAGGGTGAACGTGTTCTGTACCATTATAAGCCGTTGAATTTTGGCCAAGGGGGCTGAGATGGCAAAACTTTTTTTCTTTAAAAAGGTACCCCCATTGGGAATCCACATTCTTCTTGCCAATAGAAACATTAACCAACGGAAAAATATGGAAACTATCTTTAGAAATGTTTAACAGGTGTGTGATAAGAATAAAATTTAGATTTTTAAAACTGTAGGCATAAATGTTCTAGAAAACATGAAAAAAATTGCTATATACCTAGTCTAAAACCTTAAGAATTGTGTTAGAAACCTATTGCCATGTTGCTTTTATAAAGTATAAGGGTTACTTCACGATGGACCATACAAAGTCAAAGGATCAAACATGGCAGCTTGATCATTGCCAAAAGAAACAGGAGCCTGAAAAGTGGGTGCCATTGGACATGATGGCCAAATGGCTGCTGCTGGTATGGGGTTTGGCTGGTTAGTTGGGGACGTAGTCTGAAATTATTGTTGTTTTGGTCAGAAATTTTCTGCAGGTTATTTGACAGATAAGTCAGAATATTTATCAGCTCTGCAATGCCCACTTCTCCCACACCAGGTATCTCCTGCCCTAAATGTGGGTGTCCTTGTTCCCCCATCAAATTATCTTCCCTTTCGACATCTTCAAATATAGATGTGAACAGGGCTGCGACTATGAATTTCGGGCCACATACTGGCAAAATTTTCGGGGCCCCCTTGAGACTCCGCCCAGGCTCAACCCAGCCCCGCCTCCACCCCTCAAACTCTCCACAGTCCCACCGCTTTCTCTTGGAAAAACTCCACTTCTCACCAATCACACATTAACAGTTCCAATCACCAGATCACATACATAGCCAGCAGTTTTTGTTTTGGCCAAAAGATTTTTAAGCCGCCACCACAAGGTAGACTCTTTTGACCGAGCTCTACTCTATCCTATTAATCATTTTTTTTAAATATCCAATGCAATCTAGGTATATTTTTATTTATTTTTCAATTTTTAAAATGACCAATAATATCACATACAAGGAACAAATACCACAGCACCATGTCCAGACAACATATTACCAACACATGGTGACCAATAATACCACATACAAGTGACAAATACCACCACACCATGACCAGACCACATATTACCACCACATAGTGACCTATAATACCACATACAAGTGACAAATACTGCCACCCCATGACCAGACCTCATATTCCCACCACATGGTGACTGAATGCTACAATACTGATCATTAATAAAAAAAGAACACAATACTAATGTCACCATAAGCGCCATTATACACAGGAGATCTGTACTTAGTATGCAGTGTCTGTGTACAGGTAATACAGTGATCACTGGTGACATTATACACAGGAGCTCTGTATATAGTGTCAGTGTACATTTTACTACAGTGATCTCTGGTGACATTTTACACAGGACCGCTGTATATAGTATACAGTGTATAGTGTCAGTGTAGAGATAATGCACTGACTCACCAGTGACATCTCTAGGTGAAATCCTTCATCTTCGCTTTTCATCTTTCATCCAACACAGACCGCCGTCACTTCTTCCAGCCAAGGCTAGTCTCTGCAGGAAATAACACAGTTATCTAGAGCTCTGATTGCAGAACACATTACTTAATTTTTTCCCCAAATTCTAAACTACACCAGATGAAGAAAAAAAGGCGAGTGTCACTCGACACAGTAACAGTACCGCACCCATTTAAAACAGTATCCTCAAAAAATAAAATAAATACATCACTGCAGTAATACTATCCCTTTATTAGCCCCTATGGTAATAATATCCCCCCATCCTGGCCCCATGTGTCTCATTCCTGACTCCAGCCATATGTTCTCCCATTCTGCCCTCATGATTATCCATTCTGCCCCATGTGTTGTTTATCCTGCCCCATATGATCTCTCCATCCTGCCCCATCTGTCCTATGATCCTGCCCCATCTGTCTCCATCGTATCCATTCTGCCCATAATCCTGCACCATGTCTCCCATCCTGCCCCAGTGTCTCCCATCCTGCCCCTTGTCTCCCATCCGGCCCCTTGTCTCCCATTCGGCCCTGTGTCTCCTATCCTGCCCCCGTGTCTCCATTCTGCCCCATGTCTCCATTCTGCCTCGTGTGTCTCCATTCTGCCCCGTGTGTCTCCATTCTGCCCTGTCTTCATCCTGCCCCCGTGTCTCCATTCTGCCCCATGTCTCCATTCTCCCCCGTGTCTCCATTCTGCCCGTGTCTCCATTCTGCCCTGTGTCTCCATTCTGCCCGTGTCTCCATTCTGTCCCGTGTCTCCATTCTGCCCTGTGTCTCCATTCTACCCGTGTCTCCATTCTGCCCGTGTCTCCATTTTGCCCCGTGTAACCATTTTTCCCCCTGTGTCTCCATTCTTCCCCCTGTGTCTCCATTCTGCCCCTTGTCTCCATTTTGCCCCATGTCTCCATTCTGCCCCGTGTCTTTATTCTGCCCCGTGTCTCCATTCTGCCTTGTGTCTCCACTCTGCCTCCGTGTCTTCATCCTTCCCCGTGTCTCCATTCTGCCCGTGTCTCCATTTTGCCATGTGTCTCCATTCTGCTCCGTGTCTTTATCCTGCCCCATGTCTCCATTCTGCCCCTGTGTGTCTCCTGCTGGGGAAACATATTGCCACTTTCAATAATAAAAAAACAAAAAAAAAACTTTCTTCTTACCTGGCCGCACTCCTGCAGTGAAGATGCAGCTGCTGCTGTGAGCTGAAGGACCTGTGGTGATGTCATCGTCATGTGATGTGTGCGCAGCAGGCCCGGCCACAGCGCACAGCACTTGGGGCCTGATGATGCACAGCACTTGGGGCCTGATGACTAGAAGCACCGGAGCAGGGCCCCTGACCTGCGGGCCCCCTTCTGCACTGCTGTTCACCGGGCCCCATACAGCAGTAAGAGCAGTAATGCCCTGATGGCAGTGCTGGATGTGAATATGTCATGAGGAATATCCTGATCCTGCTCTCTCTGAATTTTGGGGACCTTTCTGGGGCATGAAGACCAGAATGGATGGTTTGGAAAAAGTAGAGCAAGTAAAAGATGAGGATGTTCATCCTCAAGACCTGGCCCCCCCTAAGGGTCAAAGTTTGGCAGGTATTGGCTGGCATGCTGGAAGTGGAATTATAAAGGACTCCATGTCGTTGGCATTGATAATTGCATATCTTAATTTGCGGTTGAGGTAGGAATAGAGCCGACTGTAGAACACCGCATCACTGCTGGTCTGGGGGCAGAAATGCAGGAGGCACATATCCTTGGTACATGCAGGCCAGATGAGATCCACATATTCCCAGACTGATTCCTGAGAAATGACACCTTTAGTTGTGATCTTGTTTGGTAATTTCTGAAAAAGGTGGGCACTATATCATGAAACTTGCATGGCTGTCACTTTGAACGTCTTAATAGAAAACATCTGAATCAAGCCCTTCAATATTGCAGTTTCAGATGAAGAGACGTTCTCACTTTTTATGCCTAAGACATAATTTTCTATGCAATCAATGGTCTCTGCTGCCTCTGAGGATTGTAGCTTCTGTCCATAACTCTTGTCCTTGGCATTTATGATTGGTGATTTTATTTTTGGCCATTGGCCCATATTATTCATATCTGAAGGTTTGATTTTTCCCATGCAAATGATGCAATTGAGGTCCAGAAGGTGAGGTTTGTGATGAGCTGTTGTATCTGATGTGATCTCATTTATATTATTAATATCTGAACTCAGTGAATCATTGGTTTTCAAAGGTGCATGACACAGATCCTCCAAGGTAAGCATTAGATGGTGATGTATCAACTTCAATCAACCCTTGTGTGAGCTTTATCATTTGCTGTTTTGATTTATTTCCTCCTCTGCTTTCTGAATCATCTCCAATGTGTGCAGCCTCTCCTGGTTTCTCCAGTCAGTTAGCTCCTGGCGAGCAATTTCTGCAGGACTCATCAGAACCAGACATTGTGCAGTGATCTCACCTAATACCACACATTGAAATAAATAAACCCTTATTTTTGGGGCCCTTCAGATTGAAAAGAAGACTTCTGTACTTAGTTTTGTATCTTATACTAGTATCACGATACAAGCCAAATATCTCTTCTTCAACATTTTCTGACAGTTTTTTCAATGTTTCGTCAGGCAACTCAAGATTCTTTGTCTCCTTAACCAAGTGAGACAGAAGTGGTGCTTGGTCTTGTAGTCAACAAGCTTCTCATCAGGACTTTATAGAATGCCTGTACTGTGCTTTCGAAGAACAGTTATATGGGAGTTTGCTGAAAACAGAAGAGAATCATGTGGATTTTCTATATCAAATGTCTGCTTTTTGGACTTTCTTTTGCCCAGTTACACCTTTGAATTTGTTGGAGGAACAGATTGCAGCTGATTGTCAGTTGACCTTTCAGAGTGAACCCGATTTTTTACATTTAGAACGTGTGTCTTCTCCGCAAATCACAACATCGTCATTATCGGACACATCTTGTACTATTATCTGAAGGTCCAATTCTGGCTGGTCAGAAGGTCTCTCTAACTCATCCAGCATCTCCACCTTCTTAGAATTTACATTCCAGGATCCCAACAGAATGCAAGGATTCATCTTCTGCTCGATTACTGACAGCAGAGTCTGCATTCATCACCAAGCGCATTCTTTCTAATAAGCCACTTGTGGATGCACTGACATTTTGAGAATTTGGGGTAACCATGAAATGTTTTGACTCCCATGTGGAAGGAGATTCTGAAACTCTTGGTACATCAGGATCAGGAAAAGATGCAGGATCTGGAGGATTTCCACCATGAATTTCTCCAACAAGCCCAGTGGACTGTGACAATCACGATCATCTGGCTCTGATGGGTTCACACTAAGCCATGTATCCATGTTGTATATTTTTGTCTTGGTACACCAGTAAGAGGAGCTTATGGAGGTCTGCCCATGATCTAGAACAGGAACCCCAACAGTGCCGACCGGCCGGGTACTAACGTCCCCTTCCTCGTGTTCACTCCTCGGCATTGGCTGGTCTCTTCGCGTTCCTTCATAACATTTATGTACCTTAAAGAGCTCACTTAAAAAGCTCCATTTTTGTTGCCTGGTTGCTCACATTGGACACAATACACTTCATATAAATTTGATAAAGCAATGCTGTTATTTAGGCTCAGCATTTCATTACAAATATTTCTTTGCCACTACATTTCTTTATCTCCTTGAGAGCCATAACTTTGGCTGCATCAAATGGTAAGAGTTCAATACAAAACCTGTGATGGCTGAATGCTTGTAGATGCTGAGGACTTTATCAATTTTTGAAGCGATAACTTCTATGAGTGAGACTGCATGTTCCTTCTTTACTGGATATAAACAGGAAATTAAAAAAATGATCTTATTATTTCTACATTACTTTGTTGCAACCCTCTGTGATCATCTATGTTGGCTCCAATATTTACTACACAGCAGAACGGAACAGTTATGGAATATTGAGCATGGTCACTGTTAGGTTTTAGAACATCTTCACATTCTTGTAGTTCTCTCTTTTATTTCCGGAATACATATTAGCAGCTAGTTTGAACATTACTTACCTATAGACACTGGTCAAGAAGATTGTCCTGATTATACATAGTAGTCTATGGGTTAAGCTTAAGTTTTTCAAGAACGGCTGAATCTAGATATGATTGCTATTAATAGTGTAGTGCGAGTATACAAATGGCTCTTTTGAATACATATTGAAATATACAGAATAAGCTTCCACATGTTTGTGGTTTGTGATTGTAAAACTATACGGTTTACTTAACCTTTGTCTGTGGTGGTTTTATCTAAATCCTTGTGGCTTTTACATTCTAAGGGCCCGTCTCACATAGCACTCACCAGCGATTCCGACAATGATATGAACTTGTCAGGATCGTTGCTGAGTCGCTACATGATTGCTGCTGAGCTGCCAAACAGGCAGCGATCAGGACAGCGACACTGCGGGTAACGTGTTTAGTAACCCGCAGTGTACGTTGGATACCAGCCCGCTGATGCAGGGAGCTGGTAACCAAGGTACACATCGGGTTTCCAGGCACAGCCCCGTGCCTGGAAACCCGATGTGTACCTTGGTTACCAGTTGATCGCTGGTCTCCTGCCTGCCACACGCAGCGATGCGTGCTGGCCAGTGGGAGACCAGCGATCAAAAAAAAAGTCCAGGCATTTCTGACACGACCAGCAATTCACAGCAGGGGCCTGATCGCTGGTACGTGTCAGACATAGTGAGATCGCTGCTGAGAAACTTGTGACTCAGCAGCGTTCTCGCTATGTGAGACGGGGCCTTAAGGGTTTATGGCCCCTCGTCTGACGACTCCACGATATCTCAGTTTAATCTGACCTTGAAAGCTGGCCACTTGAAGGGCTGGGTGAAACTTGAGTTACTACATAGTGTTAATCACTATATAAGATCAGAGAAACATGACAAAGACAGAGCAAAAACTGGGGTATCTGTACATGTACAGTGTGTTCATAAATGCATAATTGGGGATCGCCCATGCAGTGTATTGAATCTCCCAGGGGTTCTCTGTCTTAGTGTTGCTTCTCTGATATTCCAGACAGATGAAGTTTAAAAGCCTCTCGGTGATGATATAAGTATACTGTATGTAGTTAATCTTTATATATACTTAATCATAATATTTATTTAATCCCTATATGTACTTAACCTTTGAATATTAAATTTACAAAACTGTACGCACTCATACTATTCAATCATACTATTCCTTTAATTTTGTACTTTTAAATAAAAAAGTGTTATATTTCCAGTATTAGCCATCTTTACAGCCATATCTGAAGCTTAGTGTTAAAAAGTTGGCAAATAAAATAGCCAAATTAGGGTACTTTCACACATCAGGATTTTTACCGCAAGCAGGATCCGGCGTAAAATGTGGAAAACTGATGAAACGGATCCGTTTCATCAGTTTTCCATCCATTTCGTCCGTTTTTTAATCCGTTTTACGACAGATCCGGTTTTTAAAAACGCCCATGGGAGGCTCCCAAATGATAATCTGTTTCCTGGGTGCTGGCCAATTGGATTTGAGCATGCTCAGACTTAAAAACCGGATCTGGTGACCGGATCTGTCTTTTTCCGGATCCGGCGCATTCCGGCGCCCATAGACTTCCATTGTAGCAAAAAGAGGGAAGCGCCGCATCCAGCGCTATCTGGTTTTCGCCGCAGACAAAAAACTTTACTGGAGACGTTTTTTACAGACGCCAGAATTAAAATTTTCGCCGGATCTGGCAAAAAACGGAACAGGAGGCCATGTGGCGCGATCCGCCACTAATAGAAGTCAATTACAAAAAAACGGTTCCGGTGGTAGATTTCACCGGATCCGGTTTTTCTAAAAAATATTTCTAAAAATAGCCGGATCATGATTGACGGAAAAACCTGATGTGTGAAAGTAGCCTTATCCATTAAATAATTATACAAAGAGGAAACCATCATACCATTTAAAAAAAAGAAAATTTGATCGTCCTTCAATGTAGTGCATTCTGATCTCAACATATTTTTTGGATTCCATTACCATTTTAAAACCAAGAAAGGGTTTACAGCTTGAGGTTTCATGGTACCCTTTTTTTTGGGGGGGGGAACTAACAGTCTCCTGTCTCCAATCACGTCATTCAGACTGCATTGTTGGTTATTCTCAAAAGCTTAACTGAAAACATACACGATTTTGTGGCACAATATTAAACGTTATCATCTTGCAAGGATTTAAAGTAATCTGTTTCACTCGCTTTTGGACTAATTGGTGAGATTTTTTATCAGCCACAACTCTGAAGTGTTATCAAGTTTTGGTGGAAGAGATGCTGATTCTTTACTTTATTTTTCCTTGCAGTCAGTTCTCCTTAACTCTGTGTGATTTTCTATGTGATTTTTTATTTTTTTTAATACTGCAAGTGTTTCTGTTCAGAAAAACAAACACTTTGCATGGAGGTGTAATTAATTTTGTGGGCATGCAAATGCCATTTACTTTGATATGTATAAAGTCTTGCACCGAAGCCTCATTATTCATCACTTGGGTAGATTTACTTAAACCTTTTATGTGTATCATTGGCGACTTCTGGATGGACCAAAAACATATTGTGAAGTGGATTTTCATGGGCTCATCAAGTATGTGGGTTCTAAGGCGTAATGGGGTGCATATGACTAGGCAGCAGGGCTGGTCTTGCTGCCAATGTGTTAAACAAAAGAGTACGGGATTACAAAAGGAATATGGTGACGTGGATTTAACAGGGCCCATCCAGTATGTGGGTTCCAAGGTGTAATGGGGTGCATATGACTATGCAGCAGGGCAGACATTGCTGCAAATGTTTAAAAAAAGGAGTACGGGAGTGCAAAAGGAATATGGTGATGTGGATTTAACGGGGCCCATCCAGTATTTGGGTTCCAAGGTGTAATGGGGTGCATATGACTAGGCAGCAGGGCTGGCCTTGCTGCCAATGTGTAAGAAAAAAAAAGAGCACAGTATTACAAAAGGAATATGGTGACGTGGATTTAACAGGGCCCATCCAGTATGTGGGTTCCAAGGTGTAATGGGGTGCATATGACTATGCAGCAGGGCAGACATTGCTGCAAATGTTTAAAAAAAGGAGTACGGGAGTGCAAAAGGAATATGGTGACGTGGATTTAACGGGGCCCATCCAGTATTTGGGTTCCAAGGTGTAATGGGGTGCATATGACTAGGCAGCAGGGCTGGCCTTGCTGCCAATGTGTAAGAAAAAAAAAGAGCACAGTATTACAAAAG
This sequence comes from Oophaga sylvatica, assembly GCA_033576555.1. NCBI lineage: Eukaryota > Metazoa > Chordata > Amphibia > Anura > Dendrobatidae > Oophaga > Oophaga sylvatica. Next base: position 24,591 of record JARQOD010004200.1, on the reverse strand, counting down.
GAATATGGTGACGTGGATTTAACGGGGCCCATCCAGTATGTGGGTTCCAAGGTGTAATGGGGTGCATATGACTTTGCAGCAGGGCAGACATTGCTGTCAATGTGTAAAACAAAAGAGTACGGGAGTACAAAAGGAATATGTTGACGTGGATTTTACGGGGCACATCTAGTATGTGGGTTCCAAGGTGTAATGGGGTGCATATGGCTATGCAGCAGGGCAGACATTGCTGCCAATGTATAAACAAAAGAGTACAGGAGTACAAAAGGAATATGTTGATGTGGATTTTACGGGGCACATCCAGTATGTGGGTCCAAGGTGTAATGGGGTGCATATGACTAGGCAGCAGGGTTGGCCTTGCTGCCAATGTGTAAAAAAAAAAATAAAAAAAAAGTACGGGAGTACAAAAGGAATATGGTGACGTGGATTTTACGGGGCCCATCCAGTATGTGGCTTCAAAGGCTTATTGGGGTGCATATGAATTGGTAGCAGGGCAGGCCTTGCATTCAATGTAACATTTTTTATGGAGGCCCTCCTGGACATCTTATGAAAGGGGTATTGGGGTGCATCGTAATTCTTGATGGCCCATCCACGCACAGCATAGGCTACAACAGTTTAGGAGACCCACTGTTTAATAATGGCCCTTTAAGAAGATTAATGCCGCCTGATGCTCCAGTAAAAATAGGCTCTGTGAATTTAAGAGTCCCTCCTTCATAAATGAAACAAGATGGGTCTGCTTATGTGTAACACACCACATGGCCAGCTAGGCTTGTTAAATGTTGCAATGACATTTCACAGTGAATGCATTTGTTTTGGTTGAAAACAATATTAAAGTAGCAAAAAACGCTTCTAAAACGTTGCGTCGGAACATATCCCAAGTGGTGGAGGAACATTTTGGTCTGCGGTTAATTATTCTGACTTATATACAAGTCATTAACATGGAAAGGATGTGCCTTCACATATTTCGCTGTAAAATCAGTTTCGGTTTCGTTTTGGTATGTTTTTCGGTGCATCGGAAACAAAGGCATGAAACTCTGACAACATTGTTTACAGCTGTGAACTAGGAGTCAGAAATGCTTCCAGGGGCGATCCCCATGATGTCCCTGTGTCATTTGAGTAGTGTTTCCATCATTTTCAGATGTTTTTAGACCCTTAAAGGACCCCCCCCGGGGGGGATCGCGGCAAAAATATTTGGGTCTCCCATAGACTTACATTGGGCTCGTTGTTCTGTCCGAGAACCCGAGTATTCCAATCTGCTCGACCCGAAGAAAGAGCACCCGAGCATTTTAGTGCTCGCTCATCACTACTAGTTTGTGATTCTTTTGCAATTTTTATGCAAACACAGGGTTGAAGCAATGCCACAATTTTTTTGTATACTGTGTCAGTCACGTTACCAGACCCCGGACTCGTACTATGGGATGAGCGGCCTAACGTGAGCACCTGTGATTCTTCGATTGTCTAAGATCAGAACCAGAGGAATTGCACGGTGTTAATATGTAACCCCTCTGCACTGTTCTGACAGCCGTTGTGCAGTATGGTATCACTATGACTAGACACTCCTCTGGCTTGGTTGGACAATACACACAGAAAATCAGGGAATATTTCTGCAAACAAAACAGCAAAGCAGAGACAAAGCAGATAAGGCAATTAAGGAAATCATGACCAGGGTGGGTTTTTGGTGCTAGGGCTTATCAAATCGGTCACTATGTCTGAGTCTGACAGCCGACTGACCTTTATCTCAGCACGGAAACACTAGTAGTAGGAGGTACACTTTCCACCCTCGAGTGGTCCATTCTAAGATTGGCGGTCTTCTTTGCAGCTCCGGCTGGTCATCTCCGAACTTTCATCCTAGCCCCACGTATGGACGCCAAATGTTAGGGCACACGAGATGTGTTATGTTTCGGTAGCTGAGGAGAGCAGGCAAAAAGGCAATACACCAGAGCAGTTGGAATCTATGAGATTGCAGTACCCTGACTAACCACCACAACTAGAGGCAGCCGTGGAGCGTTCCTACGTTGGTCCTAGACGTCTCGTCACAGCCTGAGAAACTAACTACACCTAAAGATAGAAATAGGAAAGCTATCTGCCCCGGAGCAGAACCCCAAAGATAATAGAAAGCCCCCAAACATGTAATGGCGGTTAGACAAGAGGAAATACTGACACAGAAAGAAAATAGTATGAGCAAACGCTGGGGCCCAAACTATCTAAATAGAAAAGGATAGGAAGGGTACTTACTGCAATCCCAGAAAACCCTGAAAAGCACCAACTCTACTAATTTCAAAATCACCTGAGATCACACGACCTCTACCACCTAAATTAGTTCTCTGGTGTAACAAAATCAAAACAGCAGCCACTGAAAAAACTGAAAAAAAGCAAAAGAACAAAACTCAGTGGCTGAACTAAACTGAGAGGGCAGAAGCCCCCGGAGGGGACCCTGAAGGCCCCCAAAGAAGTGCAGGACAAAATGCAAAAATATAGCAAAAACACAAAAGAAGCAAAAGTCTTATCTGTAAGCAGGAGATGCAGACACGACACAGCAGGCCACAAGGGAAACTGGAATGAAGGATTCAGACCAGAACAATTGATCACCGGCAACCCTGATGGGAAAATGACTCCCTTATATAAGACCAGTCAGTAACACCTGATTCCCAGTCCTCACAATCTTCACTAGCACCGCTTGTAACCACCAGAGGGAGCCTCTGCTCAGAACTCATCTCAAACCCATTCACAACAGTACCCCCCCTTGAGGAGGGGTCACCGAACCCTCATTTGAGCAACCAGGTCGGTCAGGATGAGTTCTATGATACGCACGGATAAGTCTCCCAGCATGGATGTCCGAAGCAAACACCCAAGAATTGTCCTCCTGACCATAACCTCTCCATTTAACCAAATACTGGAGTTTCCGTCTAGAAAAACGAGAATTCAATATTTTCTCAACCACATACTCCAGATTGCCCTCAACCAAAACAGGGTCAGGAGGCACAGCAGCAGGAACCACTGGCTCAACAAACCTCTTCAACAAGGACTTGTGGAACACGTTATGGATCTTAAATGTCCCTGGAAGAAGCAAACGAAAAGAAACAGGATTAATAATCTCCATGATCTTATAAGGTCCAATGAACCTAGGCTTAAATTTAGGAGATGCTACTCTCATAGGAATATTCTTTGAGGACAACCAGACCAAGTCCCCCACTTTAAACCGAGGACCATCAGTCCTATGCCGGTTAGCAAACCGCTGGGCCTTCTCCTGAGAGAGGGACAACCTCTCCACTACCTGGTCCCAAATCTGTTGCATACGCTCCACAACAGAGTCAACACCTGGACAGACAGAAGCCTCCGTCTGTCCTGAAGAAAATCGAGGGTGAAACCCAGAATTACAGAAAAACTGAGACATCAAAGTGGCAGAGCTAGCCCTATTATTAAGAGCAAACTCAGCCAAAGGCAAAAAAGAGACCCAGTCATCCTGATCAGCAGACACAAAGCATCTTAGATAAGTCTCCAATGTCTGGTTTGTTCTCTCAGTTTGACCATTGGTCTGAGGATGAAATGCCGAGGAGAAAGACAATTGAACACCCAGTTTAGAACAAAAAGTCCTCCAAAATCTGGAAACAAACTGGACTCCTCTGTCAGACACAATGTTCTCAGGAATGCCGTGTAAACGAACCACGTGCTGAAGGAACAACGGCACCAATTCAGAGGAGGAAGGCAACTTAGGTAATGGCACAAGATGTATCATTTTGGAAAACCTATCACAAATTACCCAGATGGTGGTCATTCTCTGAGAAACAGGAAGATCGGAAATGAAATCCATAGAGATATGGGTCCATGGTCTCTTGGGCACAGGCAATGGCATCAACAAACCACTAGAGCGAGAGCAAGGCTTGGAGCGAGAGCAAGTCCCACAGGACTGCACAAATTCCCTGACATCACGAGACAAGGTAGGCCACCAAAAGGACCGACTAACAAAGTCTCTGGTACCAAAAATTCCGGGATGCCCAGCCAATGCGGAACAATGAATCTCAGACATCACACTCTTTTTCCATTGGTCCGGGACAAACAATTTTCCAACAGGACAGCGCTCGGGCCTATCCTCCTGACACCCCTCCAGAGCAAGTCTCAAATTGGGCGAGATGGCGGAAAGAACTACACCCTCTTTCAAAATAACAGAAGGATCGGATAACTCAGGAGAGTCCGCAAGGAAACTTCTCGAGAGGGCATCCGCCTTAACATTCTTAGTGCCAGGAAGAAAGGAAACCACAAAATTAAAACGTGTGAAAAACAAGGCCCACCTGGCCTGTCTAGGATTGAGTCGCTTGGCAGATTCCAGATAGACCAGATTCTTATGGTCCGTAAGGACCACCACCTGATGTTTGGCTCCCTCCAGCCAATGTCTCCACTCTTCAAAAGCCCACTTCATGGCCAATAACTCCCGATTACCCACGTCATAATTACGTTCAGTAGGAGAAAATTTTCGAGAGAAAAAGGCACAAGGGTTACTTTTAGAGGTCTCTGGATCTTTTTGGGACAAAACGGCACCTGCCCCAATTTCAGAGGCATCAACCTCCACCTGAAATGGCAGAGAAACATCAGGCTGCCGTAGAACAGGAGCAGAAGTGAATCTCTGCTTAAGTTCCTGAAATGCAGAGACTGCCTCAGGAGGCCAATTCACCACATCAGAACCCTTTCTGGTCAAATCAGTTAATGGTTTAACAATAACCGAGAAATTACCAATAAATTTACGATAAAAATTGGCAAAACCCAAAAATCTCTGAAGAGCCTTTAATGAAGTAGGTTGGACCCAATCACAGATGGCCTGAACCTTGACCGGGTCCATTTCAATAACAGATGGGGACAAAATGAATCCCAGAAATGAGATCCTCTGTACGCCAAAAAGACACTTTGATTCCTTCACATACAGAGCATTCTCTCTCAAAATCTGGAATACAGTTCGAACATGTTTCACATGAGAGTCCCAGTCATTAGAAAAAATCAAGATATCATCCAAATAAACAATCAGAAATTTATCCACAAAATCGCTGAAAATGTCATTCATGAAGGACTGGAAGACGGAAGGAGCATTAGTGAGCCCAAAGGGCATCACTAGGTACTCAAAATGCCCTTCAGGGGTATTGAATGCCGTCTTCCATTCATCCCCATGCTTAATGCGAATAAGGTTATACGCCCCCTGAGGTCAAGCTTGGTAAACCAAGTAGCATTTTTCACCCTGGAAAACAGGTCAGAAATCAAGGGTAACGGGTACTGATATTTCACAGTAATATTGTTCAAGAGACGATAATCAATACACGGCCTTAATGAACCATCTTTTTTGGCCACAAAGAAAAAACCGGCACCTAAGGGTGAAGAGGATGGTCTGATATGACCCTTCTCCAATGATTCCTTGATATAAGACCGCATAGCGTCATGTTCAGGTACAGACAAGTTAAAAAGGCGACCTTTAGGGAATTTACTACCCGGCACTAATTCAATAGCGCAGTCATAGCTCCTATGGGGAGGCAAGGATGCAGATTTACTTTCGCTAAACACATCAGAAAAATCAAACAAAAAGTCAGGAACATCCTGAGCCTGGGGGGAGGCAGAAAAAACAGGAGTGTTGGTATTAACACATTGGCAGCCCCAACTGGTTACAGACACAGATTTCCAATCCAAAACAGGATTATGAGACTGTAACCAAGGGAAACCCAGCACGATAATGTCATGCAGATTATATAGAACCAAAAATTTGCAGCACTCCTGGTGATCAGGTTCAACCCTCATTATCACCTGAGTAGAAAACTGGGGTTTATTCTCAGCCAAAGGGGTAGAATCGATCCCCAGTAGGGGAATAGACTTCTGTAGGGGTATCAAGGGAAACCCACAACGTTTAGCAAAATCATAATCCATCAGGTTAATAGCTGCTCCAGAATCAACGAAAGCCTGAGCAGAAAATGAGGACAGAGAGCATATCAGAGTGACAGTTAATAAAAACTTAGTCTGAACACTACCCAAGACAACTGAGCGTGCAAAACGTCTTCCCCGCTTAGGGCAGACTGAAATAGCATGAGAGGCATCACCACAGTAGAAACATAACCCATTGCGCTTTCGAAACTCATGACGCTGTGCCCCAGACACCACTCTATCACACTGCATGGGTTCAGAAGCTGGTTCACAAGGCAACACCATTCCACGCATACTTCTCCGCTCACGCAAACGTCTGTCAATTTGAATCGCTAATGACATAGAATCATTGAGACCAGAGGGGACAGGGAATCCCACCATAACATCCTTTACATTATCTGACAGACCCTTCCGGAAAAGGGCCGCCAAAGCGTCGTCATTCCATTTGGTCAGGACTGCCCACCTACGGAATCTCTGACAGTATAACTCAGCGTCCTCAAGCCCCTGACTTAATGCCAACAAAGTTTTTTCAGCCTGATCAGTGACATTAGGCTCATCGTACTATAACCCCAAAGCATGAAAAAACGCATCAACATCACTCAAAACAGGATCCCCAGGTGTCAGGGAAAAAGCCCAATCCTGAGGGTCGCCGCGCAGGAGAGAGATGACAATTTGAACCTGCTGCGCTGCGTTCCCTGAGGACTTAGATTTTAAGGCAAAAAACAATTTACAGTTATTTTTGAAATTCAGAAACTTAGCTCGATCCCCTAAAAACAAATCTGGCATGGGAATCCTAGGTTCCACAACAGGCAACCTAGCAAGATAGGTTGCAATACTCCGAACTTCAGTGGCAAGCTGATCCACACGGCTAGACAACTGTGCAAACTCCATTGAGAGGAAAAAAAAAAAAAATCCTCCTCAGCACCCAGAGATACAGAGGGAAAAAAAAAAAATGCAACAAACAGAAAAAAAAAAAAATCTCTGACAACTCTGACAACTTTTTTCTTTCACAATATTTTTCCCTTCTGTGAGTACAATATAATTTTCAGTTTAGGCCGGTGATACTGTTATGTTTCGGTAGCTGAGGAGAGCAGGCAAAAAGGCAATACACCAGAGCAGTTGGAATCTATGAGATTGCAGTAGCCTGACTAACCACCACAACTAGAGGCAGCCGTGGAGCGTTCCTACGTTGGTCCTAGACGCCTCGTCACAGCCTGAGAAACTAACTACACCTAAAGATAGAAATAGGAAAGCTATCTGCCCCGGAGCAGAACCCCAAAGATAATAGAAAGCCCCCAAACATGTAATGGCGGTTAGACAAGAGGAAATACTGACACAGAAAGAAAATAGTATGAGCAAACGCTGGGGCCCAAACTATCTAAATAGAAAAGGATAGGAAGGGTACTTACTGCAATCCAGAAAACCCTGAAAAGCACCAACTCTACTAATTTCAAAATCACCTGAGATCACACGACCTCTACCACCTAAATTAGTTCTCTGGTGTAACAAAATCAAAACAGCAGCCACTGAAAAAACTGAAAAAAAGCAAAAGAACAAAACTCAGTGGCTGAACTAAACTGAGAGGGCAGAAGCCCCGGAGGGGACCCTGAAGGCCCCAAAGAAGTGCAGGACAAAATGCAAAAATATAGCAAAAACACAAAAGAAGCAAAAGTCTTATCTGTAAGCAGGAGATGCAGACACGACACAGCAGGCCACAAGGGAAACTGGAATGAAGGATTCTGTCATGTGTGCATTGCCACGAAGATCGTCGCGGTTGCACATTTTGACTTCTCACAGCTGAGCTGCTGTTTCTTTGTGTTTGGCAGCTAGGGAGTTAATTCTGTCTGTGCTCGGTGCTGGGACTGGGTGCAGTTTCTCCCGGCTGCAATTGATTATTTGTTGATTGGTTTCCTTTAAATTCCTGGCTGTCTGCTTGGGGAGTTGCCAGTGAAACCTTCATGCAGACCACAGATAGGAATGAATCTGTATAGACTTTAGTTGTGAGCTCCTTAGTTGTTCTAAGCTCAACTTGGTTAGAGTTTATTTCCCAGACCATTTATGTTCCTTTGGTGTTTGAGTGTGTATGCAAGCGTGTGTTATCCTGTCTGTCTTATATGTCTAATCTGTGTATTTAGCTGAGATCAGCCCATATCCCTTTGGTGGTAGTCAGGATCCTTCTTAGGACTGATTACAGGGTTCAGGGTCTGATAGGAGACAGGGTTAGGTTGGAGACTTGGACCTCTGAACCATTATCAGTACCTCCAAGGTGAGGGATTAGTTAGGACCCCACTTTAGGGTCAGGTTAGATCCCGGTCCACCTCTTTCCTGTTTCAGCTCATCAAGTCCTCAAGATTAACCCTGAGTTCAGCAGATATCGTGTCAGGTAAATCTATTCTATACTTACATGCTGATGTTGCTATACTAGTTGTTGTATAGAGTGTTGTTCCTGTATTAATAGTTTACTGACATTGTATACATATCATTAGACAGCGTGACAGATTCAGACCAGAACAATTGATCACCGGCAACCCTGATGGGAAAATGACTCCCTTATATAAGACCAGTCAGTAACACCTGATTCCCAGTCCTCACAATCTTCACTAGCACCGCTTGTAACCACCAGAGGGAGCCTCTGCTCAGAACTCATCTCAAACCCATTCACAACAGAGATGCGTGTGTTGTCGTCTTAATGGTCTGCTGCCAAATTGTATGTGAAAGGTTTATGGCCGGAGAAATCACAGAACACAATGGGTCATGTCTCAAATGAATTCTGCTTTTATTGGTCGTAATGCACAGTATTTATAGAGAGAAATCACACATTACCTCATTGCCTAAAAATTACTGCTAATCATTGTTGATTCCTGTCGCCCACGTTATTATCTTTATTCTGATTATTGCTGTAATGGATATTACTCTAATGGCTATTGCTGTAATGGTTATTGCTCTAATGGTATAGTGTTAGGTCAACATAAATTTCCTTTAAAAACACAATTTTAATGATAAATCCTTAAAAACACCTAACCCAGTGTAGACAGTAATAAATATACCCACTTGATATGAAACCAATGACACAGGTCTGCGACTAAAAAGCTGTTTGATTATTTTCATCTAATTTCCATGTATTTTGGTGTGCTGAAAACGAAAAAAAATATTGAAAAGAATCCTGGACGTCAGGATTTGCCACAAAATGCAAAATTCTCTTCAAATTTAGTAAATTTTTCTCAATTTTTGGTATTTTTTTATCTTAGGGTTTTGAAAGTCAAAATTACTATTAATTAATTCACATCAATGCATTGAAGATATACAATGCCAAAAAAATATAACTTTCAAAGAAAAGAACTTTCAGAGTGAGCTAATGAAACCAGCATCAACATGTTGCAAGCTGAACGAGCGGGCTCTGACATGCCCGGGCTTGTTTCAATTGTTTTATCTTGGTTCTCGCCTGTTCACACTTTTTCATCTCAGTTCGTGTTGGCTCGTCATATTCAACCGTGTTTCCCAAAATTAGCATTATGGCTTCACGGAAGTGTATTAATTCGCCTGACAATTTCTGTTACATTTGTGGAGAATATACAGTGTTGAAGCAATAGCTGAATATTACAGACTTTGTGAAAAAAGTATACTTCGCATATTTCGGACTAAAGCTTGGAGATCAAGATAAAGCTTGGGCGCCTCATAAAGTGTGCAAACGGTGTGTTGAGGACCTCCGAAATTGGATCAAGGGTAAGAAAAAAGCTTTCCGTTATGGGATTCCTATAGTATGGGAGAGCAAAAGAACCATAGTGACGATTGTTACTTTTGTTCATGCAATGTGAAAGGGTATAATTCAAAATGGAAGCATTCCATTTCATACCCCAATATTCACTTAGCAATTCGTCCCATCCCCCATGGCACAGATATATCAGTACCCAAGGCCCCTGCTACCTTGGAAGAGATGCCTAGCTCCGATGAAGGTGGAATCATACCTGAACCAGATGATGAATCAAGTTCTGACTTTGAAGATGATACAAGACCAAAATTGTTTTCCCAGGAGGAGATGAAAGATTTGGTAAGAGACTTGAATCTTCCCAAAGATGCTGCTGAGTTACTCGGATCAAGGCTCAAAAGCAAGAATTTATTGTTGCCAGGAGTGTCTTTTTCATGGTTCATATGAAAAAATAACCGTGTGCACAACCAAGAAGGTGCCAGAGTAGGTTCCCACACCGTATCTAATAGAAAATGAACTCGGCACTCAACTTTAGTATAGTGAGAATAAAGATTTTTATTCACAGTAGTAACACGAAACGTTTCGGTCCTATATCATGGACCTTCATCAGTCACAGATACTACTGGGAAGGGGGTTGATCCACATAGGGAAGAAAGAAAGGGCTGAATATAGCCTGTATTGGTGGGGTGAGATGAGGAAGAGGACAATGCCTCTATTGCACTAGTAACCTGTTGTGAAGGAGTCCGGCAGTGAGGATAGGTCTCTGCATTGGACGCGGTGTCCACCGCTAGTCTGAGCGCCTCTACTACTTTTTCATGGTTCAGACATCGTGAAAATGAGTTTGTTCCTTACTTTGCCCAGGAAGATAAGTTGGTTTATTGCATCGATGTCGAAGGTTTGATGGGTCAATTCAAAATCCAATATGATTCAGCGCAATGGCGTCATTTTATAGATTCTTCAAAAAGAAGTCTCAAAGCAGTTTTACTCCACAACAGCGGTTTTTATGCTTCCATCCCTGTAGGTCATTCCGTACACCTCAAGGAAACCTACGAGAACTTGGAATTGGTTCTTCGTAAACTTAAATATGAAGACCACGGTTGGCAAGTGTTCGGGGATTTGAAAGTCTTGTGCATGCTGCTCGGGCAACAAGCTGGGTATACCAAATACCCTTGTTTTCTGTGTCTATGGGACAGTCGAGACCGACAAAATCACTGGACCAAGAAGAATTGGCAGCCGAGGGTGCTCACAGTTGGTGAAAAAAATGTCCTCCGAGAAACTTTGGTTCCTCCCCATAAAGTTCTTCTACCACTTCGCCACATAAAATTGGGATTGATGAAGCAATTCGTAAAATTACTTCCAAAAGATGGAGAATGCTTCAAATACTTGGTCATCAAGTTTCCAGGCCTCTCGGAGGCAAAATTGAAGGAAGGTGTGTTCGTCGGACCAGACATTAGAAGGCTTATAGCTGATCAAGAGTTTATCAATACCATGACGCATCCTCAAAAAGAAGGGTGGATTGCATTTAAAGAGGTCGTAGAGAAATTTTAAGGCAATAACAAAGACCCTGACTACAAAAAAAATTGTCGGACGAATGCTGAAAGCAGCCAGACCTATAGACCAATGCTTAGAATTTACAAGGGCCTATCTCTTTCATTTCTACCCTTCACTATATTGTTTTCCCACCTATGTTAATAGGGAATCATCAGGGAAGGGAGGGACAGTCCACGTTGAGTGGGGGCACCAAATAATCGTTTCTTAGGGTACCAACCTCCACAGTAAGGAAGGAGTAAGACGAGGTCTATTGTAGGGTCGTGGCAGGAAGTTTATGGTCTGATCATTGGTTTCATATCAAGTGGGTATATTTATTACTTACTACACTGGGTTAGGTGTTTTTTAAGGATTTATTATTAAAATTGTGTTTTTAAAGGAAATTTATGTTCACCCTATGATATACTTTCCTATAAGAATTTTTGTGTAGTGAGCCTATAGTGTTAGGTCAAGCTGACATCTGTCTTGCATGCAGCATATTGATCTTTTACTTTTATAAGGGATACTAAAAAGATACTAAAAGTAGTGTTGAGCGATACGATACTGCAAATATCGGATATCGGCCGATATTAGCTGTATCGGCCTTTCGATTCCGAATACCGATATTTTCGTCATATCGAATACCGGAATCGGATTTGTCACTGTCACTGTGAGTGTCCGTCGGTCAGGTCTGTCAGGAGTCAGCGGCACTTACCTGGCAGAAGATCTCCGGCGGTCACGTCCTGGACTGCTTGATGGCCGCCATTATCTTCTCCCTGGCGGTCACATGCAGTTTTTCGCGATAACTGCAGTGACTGCTGGGTAATCCCGGCCGTAAAGCAGTCAGTCCGATGACGTCACCGCCGGGGAAGCAGGTAATCAGCTGTGCTGCGCCGGGATGACAGGCTCTGCCTGTCATTCTGATGTAGCAGAGCTGGATCGTCGTGGGACACTCGTTACTATGGACTGCGTCGGACAGGTGGTATACTGCTGTTTTTTTTTTTCATTTTTTTTACAGGAGATCGATGGCGTCGCAGGATGAGACTGTAATAAAAGTAATGAAAACTGTGTTGTTGTTTCTTTTATTAAATTAAAAAACTTTTATATGAACATTCACCCGTCCGGGTACATCAACAATTTAACTATTTACATACAGGGACCCTGTCCGGGTTATTTATAATTCTTTGGCAGGGGTGTTCCAGGTACCACCTGGTACTCTTCTGATGCTTGCCAAACATCCGAGACACCAAGGACCACCAGGACCTGATGACGTCGTGTGGCCTGTACAGTCAAGTCGTGACCTGCTATCTGGGTCTGTGTGGCCACCTCTTTCATCTCCCTCCGGGTCTGGACCCCTATGTCCCGGACTGAACGAACCCCAGGGGGCCTAACAGGCGCCGGGTACGGGCCAGCTATAGTTATCATGTCCATAGCTGGGGCTGCTGAGGAGACCACTGAGGGAGGCTGGGGAGATTTACGGCGTGGGGTGGGCACTTGTGCAGAGGCCTGGATGTGGGAGGCTGAAGGCTCTGAGGGTCTCACAGGTTCCTGACACTCTGGGGAGTAGGGGTCGCACCTGGTAACATTTAGGGCGTACCATCCATTGTAACCCCAGTGTCGGGTGTAAGTCACCAAGTCTCCTGGCAACAGGTCCCTCCCCGGGTGTCCTTCTGGGAGGTGAGTCTCCACGTCCCGCCGGGTCACAAAGACTTCTAAATAAAGTCCAGGCTCCTGGATAAAGCCCCAACCACCTTTCAATTTAAAGCTCCGTACTGCACCCTTACGCCGCGGCTCCCTCAGGGTACCTTTATCTTTTCTCATCTTATCTGCCCGGTCCTTCTCAATGTGACGTTGGCGAAGCTTCTGGGATTCGCGCTGCTCCCTTTGTCGCTCTGCTTCCTTCTCCCAACGTCTCCACTCTTCCTCCTGACGCCGGTTGTAATTCTCCTCCAGCATCTCCATGTCTCCACCATCAAACTGCAGCTTACGTTGTCCGGTTTGCGGCAGCTCTCCTGGCGCCCCCCAGTCCTGGCGGCGCTCACCTGCGGAGGAAGCAGCCGGCTCTGGAACAGATGACAGTCGGGCTCCGGTACAGACAGGTAGACCTCTGGTGCCTGCGCGGCCTCCTCCATGAGGACGGGTGTCGCTTCTTCTGTCTCAGCGACGGGGGCAGACAGCGGGATCTGGGGTGCTGCCGGTGCAGAGTTTTTTTCAGGAACTGGTGCCTCCACTGCGACAACGTCAACCGGATCACATTGCAAGGGCTGGGATGCCCGCACGGACTCCTCTACTAGAACGGGTGCCTCACCTTCCGGTACAGACACTTCAGGTAAGAGGGATTGGCGCCGCTCCAAGTTTAGTTTTAGGGCACGCCAGCTGGCTTCCATCCTGGCGACCTCCTCCCGGTGCCGGGCCAGGCCTCTTAGGGTATCCTCCGCTTCTTGCAGCGTAGGAGGGTTTCCAGGCCGGGTGCCCAACGGTGGTTCCGTGGCGATCGGGTCGCTTCCGTGGGGGGAGAGCTCTGACTGCTCCATCCCTTCACACTTCTGCTCGTGTCCATTAGCCATCTCTGCCAAGTCACATGTGTCATTAGCATCTGGAGAGGGCCTCTCTTTTTGTAGTGAGGCGGGACCTTCGTGTTAGTTTCCGCACACTGAGGAGGATGAGGAGGCGGAACTGAAGAGCTGTGGGGCACGATCTTACATTGCAGTACCATTTAGAGTGGTCGGTCATCGTTTTCACGCCACTGAGTGAGTGTACACCCACGAAGAGCACGCCCTTCTTCTTCACCAGTGCCTCGTCGTGACGCAGATATGGCGGAAAAATGGCAAATACATTCTCTGATGATTTTAGCAATTCTCAAGCACAAAACCAGTTCAATTCAGGCACACAGGACTCGCTTATAGCGAGCTACAGAATCCTGTTTGTGACGCCCAAGTTGAGTCGCACAGAGCCAGAGGTTTTGGGGTACTCGGCACCGAGCCCGTCGACTTCTATGGGGTATGTCACGGCTTTACCCGGCAATTGAATCAGAGTCTATTTTACTATGTAGAAGTGTATAAACTATAAATATATGTATATATATATGACACAATGACATGTATATATATATATATATGTATTCTATGTGTGTATATTTTGTGTTTACAATGAAAGAAAGGTTTTTTTTTGTTGCGATTTTTTGTTCCCATAGACTTACATTGGACTTCCGGTATCGGAATCGGATATCGACGATATTTAGGGCCTCCTCAATGACCCCGAGGTCTAGCATCCGTTTGATCTCAGTAGAGACTATCTCTCTGCGGGCTTCTGGTATCCTGTACGGCTTCAGCTTGACCTTAGTACCGGGCTCGGTCTCGATATGGTGTTTCATGAGAGAAGTCCGGCCGGGCAAGTCTGAAAACCTCTGCTGATTTTTCTGCAGAAACTCCCGTACTTCCTGTTTTTGGTGTACGGACAATGTCTCACCAATTGTCACAGGAGGTAGAGGTGGTTTTAACCCTTTCTCTACTTCACCGAGGCCATTAATGACTCTTTGTCCCTCCAGGGCTTGATCAAGTTGATATGATAGAACTGGTAGGGCTTCCGTCTCCCGGTTTGGTGTACTTTGTAGGTGACCTTGCTCACTTTCTGTACTATCTCGTATGGGCCATGCCACTTGGCCAAAAACTTACTTTCCACCGTGGAATTAGGATTAGGACTCGATCCCCGGGGTTGAAAGTTCTAATTTTTGCTGACCGATTATATATCCTGCTTTGAGCTTCTTGGGCTCTCTCTGCAGATGATCCTTAACCAATGGCATAATCTTAGCAATTCTATCTTGCATCTGGGCAATATGCTCTATAACACTCTTGTATGGGGTTGCCTCGGTCTCCCATACTTCCTTGGCTATGTCTAGCAAGCCCCGCGGGTGCCGACCATATACCAACTCAAAGGGAGAAAACCCCGTAGAGGCTTGGGGCACCTCTCTGACTGAAAACATTAGGTAGGGTAACAGGTAGTCCCAGTCCCGACCATCTTTCTCCACTGCTTTCTTTAACATATGTTTTAACGTTTTATTAAAACGTTCAACCAGCCCATCCGTCTGTGGGTGATACACGGATGTTCGAATGTGCGAGATTTTAAGCAACTTACACAGTTCCTTCATCACCTTAGACATAAAAGGTGTGCCTTGGTCCGTGAGGATCTCTTTAGGGATTCCTGTCCTGGAAAACCTATGAAAGAGTTCCCGTGCAATATTTTTGGACACCATATTTCTTAAAGGGACAGCCTCGGGGTACCGGGTTGCATAATCAAGTACCACTAGTATGTATTGGTGCCCCCTGGCTGATTTCACAATAGGACCTACCAAGTCCATCGCTACCCTTTCAAATGGTATCTCTATAACCGGAAGCGGGACTAATGGACTGCGGAAGTGAGAAACCGGAGCATTTATCTGACACGTGGGGCAGGTTTTGCAATAATCCTCCACATCTCGATAAACCCCTGGCCAGTAAAACCTCTGGAGGATTCTTTCCTGGGTCTTGTCCATCCCCAGGTGCCCACCAAGCATGTGGTTATGTGACAAACCTAGCACCATACTTCTATATGGCTTAGGTACCAGGAGCTGACTCACGGCCTCTCCCTTTACCTTAGTGACCCTATATAGCAGGTCATTGTTCATGGCAAAATGGGGAAATCTTTCATCCGAGCCGGGCTCTTGTGGGATCTCATTCAGAACAGTTATATTTTCCCTGGCGTGTTTAAGAGTGGGGTCTCGCAATTGCTCACTCCCAAAATTGCCACGGGACACAGGTAGGTCAGGGACATTCTGTTCCAGAGAACCATTATCCCCCTCCCCCAACATCACTTGAAATGGAAATTCATCATTATCATTATCATCCCCTACGTTCAACAACACACTAGCATTGTATTCCGCCCCTATGGACCGCGCAACCACCGTAGGAGTTTCATCACACTGTCCGGTAGAACCGTTTTTTTCCCCAAAGATCCCAAAACAGGGGAAAGTCACGACCCAATATGGCGGGGTGCATCAGGTTCTTCACTACCCCCACTTCATACGAGATCTCCCCGAGTTTTGTGACGAAGTCCACGGAAGTTACCGGGTAGACTTTGGTGTCTCCATGGATGCACACCACGGTCAGGTGTTTATCGGGGATGAAGTCCCTATCAGCCAGGCTGGCATGTATCAGAGTCACTCGACTCCCAGAGTCTAGGAGGGCTGGTACGGGGCAGCCATTTATAACCACCTGGGACACCTGTGGGCCATTCTCCTCGGTTGGGGTGGCCACGCACACTGGTTCCGCGAGGAGAGAGAGAGACCTTCCAGCATCACAGTCCATAGGTTCCCCCACTAGTGGACAGTTGGCTGAAATATGACCCCTTTCACGGCATCTCCAACACTGTCTCAGGTCTGGTGGTTCAAACGGGGAGACCTTTCTAGGCCTGGGGACTCCCGACAGGGAATCATTGACCCTTGCCTCACACATGTCCCCTCGGGCCTGAACCACTCTATCAGCAGCCCCCCTGGCCCCAACAGCTGGAACTCTCTTACCGGGAGATGTCGGAGGCCTGGTACTCCGAAATGACGACCGCTCGGACAACTGGTTGCGGAGGTAGTCTTTGGTGGCGGAGTACCTCTCTATCAGGCTGACCAGATGATTGGCGTCTTTGGGGTCTCCCTGTCCGACCTAGAGCTGCACCTCAGGAGGAAGGACCCAGATGTACCGGTCCATCACTACCTTTTCGACGATTTGGGCAGGGTTGCTGACGTCAGGCTCCAGCCACTTCTTTACCAGATAAATCAGGTCATACATTTGTGAGCGAGCAGGCTTGTCCCCACTGTATCTCCAGTTATGGACTCTCCTGGCACGGACTGCAACCGTAACACCCAGGTGGGCAAGAATCTCCGTTTTTAGCTTGGCATAGTCTTTGCTGTCCTGCTCGCTAAGGTCAAAATAGGCCTTTTGGGGTTCCCCAGTCAGATAGGGTGCGACCACCATGGCCCATTCAGATGGTGGCAGATTCTCCTTCTCTGCCAGTCTTTCAAATATAGCGAGATATGCCTCCACATCGTCATGAGGCGTCATCTTTTGCAGGGTCTGTTTTACCGCCTTCTTTACAGTGGACAACGCAGGTGACCTTGCGTCATCACTCTGGGACGAGGTGCTGAGATCCTGGCGTAGTGCTGCAATCTGCTCCATTAGCAATTGGTTAGTCTCCTGCTGTTGCACACTAACTTGCGCCATATGTTTGAGCAGCGCCTCCATGCTGTCAGACTTGTCTGTCCCGGCAACGGTAGCCTTTCCCCAGGAGTACATGCACACTCCACAATCTTTACCACAGTAATTTCAGTTTTTTTCTGTGCAGACACTATTAGGGCTACTGTCTCTTTAAGGCTGCTTTGACTTATTTTTTTTTTCTCTGCTGCTGTTCTAGCCACTGTGCTGCCCGCATTCGAGCACCAATTGTAACCAGTTCAGGGGGTTTAGCTCTGGGATCGCCGTCTCGGGTAGATGGAGTGGCATAAAAAGTCCAAGCACAGACAGCAGTACTGGTGTAAACTGGCCGCAACCAGTTTTATTGAAAGTCCACAGCAAACAAACATATAACAAAACCATAAACCAAAATCCTAAGCCTGGCAGGCTGCTAACTAAACACAGTCAGTTCCCTCACTACTGTGGTCTAGGCTCTAGCAGCCTGGCCAAAACAACACGTTATGTAATTACCAGAGCTTGGTATGCAGGAGACTCCAGCCGCGTCTGAAGCCAGATTCAGACTGAGAGCTCTGTCTGTGTAACTCTACCACCTATTTCTGGCTGCTTAACTTTAACTAGGCAGCTGTGTGTACTCAGGGTTGAGCTGCAAGCCTGTACTGGATGGGGAGTGGAGTGAACGTCGTACTGCCATCCTACCTTCACTCCTATATTCCTTATGCGACCCAGCTAAGAAACCTGGGCGAGATGTACACCCCGTCCAGTACGCACCCCTTCACTGTCTCACACTTGATAAGCTTAGTGGATTATATAATCATCTCAGAGTCCACCTGGAAGTCGACGTAACCTGGTGACAGAAATTAACTATGTGACCGGAGTAATGCTTGTGACGAGAATGAATCAGAGCTCATTAAAACACAGGATTCAGTACATATTTAGCAAAGTGTCCATCTTGAATATAAGCTGGATTTGATTTATATATATCTTCATATATCATCTCCTTAACACCTTGGTCTGAGAGCAGAGAGGAGTGCTGAGGAGACGGTCCGAGGGTAGAGAGGAACATAGAGGAGACTGCCTGAGAGCAGATAGGAATGCTGAGGACACGGTGTGAGGGCAGAGAGGAGTGCTGAGGAAACGACCCAACGGCAAAGAAGAAAGCTGACGAGACAGCTCAAGGGCAGAGAGGAACAATAAGGAGACTGTTTGCCCCCCCCGCCTACAAGAATATAATAAAGGGGGGGACTCATGGCTGCATAATTCCTGAGTATTTTTCATAAGACTATAGGTGGTGGGGTCAATTTGAGGTCATCCAGGTAAGCTGTGGTAAATCCACGAGCGAGTTTGAACTGGTTTGTTCTGGTTTTTGGCACCCGTTTTTTAACGGTTTTGATTGGATGGTATGTTATTGGCGGGCTGATTTGTCTATATAAATAGCCCTGTTGTCGCCCGCTAACCCTTGTCATCGCCTGTGAAGAAGATAGTACTGGGAGAATGGAGAATCTTCTTCAACAGCTGATAGCGAGAGCCGGGGAAGCGGATGGAGAGAATTGGCTGAGGAGCTGCTTAGCTAAAGAACTTGTTGCTGCAGCTCCGGAAGACGTCCCTCCTCCGCATGAACTGTTCCCTCAGCAGCTGCCTCCATGTCAAGTCGGGACTCCCCCTCAGAGGCAGGGCAGAGCTTGTCGGACGAGGAAGCCCCGGACATCTTTCTCCCCCTCAGCGTCAGCGCCAAGATCCTCCAGCCGCGCACAGGAAGTGCGCAGGAAACCCTCCCGCCCTCCTCCTACGAAGTCTCGTAGTCTGGCGCGGGAGTTCGGCCAGGATCACAAGGACTCGCCGGCGTCGTCATCAGAGGCTGCCGGCGGTGCTAGTGCCCGCCGTAGCCGTAAAAGCACTGCGGCAGTGAGGCCACCCAGTACCGCTTCGGCATCTCTTGCGGTGGATCACCGCAGAGGAGAATTGTCACCACCGCGTTTCCAGTCATCGCAGCCCAGGAAGGAAGATGTCCCTGCATCCACCAGTTCACAGCTGCACTCCCCTGTTTCTCAGGGTTTGAGGGCGAGCTGTTAGTCGGATCAAGACCGGAACCAGTGCCTGTCAGGAAGGGGTGAGACCTTCAATGTGCCCATGTCTGTCCCCCAGAATGATTTTAAGTCCATCCTCAGAAGCTTATTAGTGGAAGCTTTGGGTGAAGCTTTTCATGCCCCCTCCCCGGTGTCTGCCATTGAATCCCGACAATCTGCGGAGGTCGTTAGTTTAATCCC
Organism: Oophaga sylvatica; assembly: GCA_033576555.1. Classification (NCBI taxonomy): domain Eukaryota; kingdom Metazoa; phylum Chordata; class Amphibia; order Anura; family Dendrobatidae; genus Oophaga; species Oophaga sylvatica. The sequence continues at coordinate 4,984 of JARQOD010004200.1, read as the reverse complement.
TCATAACACTTTTAAGGAGGCTCTTACTTGTGAGCTTTCTCCTCTAGGCTTCCACTTAAGCTCAGTCACAAAAGAGTTAATTTGGGTCCTGGGAGAAAAAATACATTGATTTATTTCCCTTCTCCCTTGCAGGGAACAGCTAGGTAGAATTGAAAAGGATAAACCTGAGTCTGAGGATTCCAGGCGCAATCCCTTGAAATCTTTTAACAATTGGATTCAGGCCTTTTCAATTTACTCAGCTGTCCTGGGCGAGAAATTTCCGAACCTTTGTAGTCAATTATTTCAGCACGTGGATATAATTTTAGAAGCCTATAGGAATTTGGTGGCTTCGCATGGCTAACCTATGACGAAGCATTTAGGCAAAAATTGGCCGTCCATCCCGATGTAAAATGGGGTTCCAAGGACGTGGGGTTGTGGATTAATCTCATGCTTCCCCAGCGTCAGTATCCAAATAAGCAGACTTCAAATTCTGGGTTAAAGCGGGGGTTCTGCTTTGCGTTTAACGACGCAATTTGCAAATGGAACAACAGCTGTCGTTTTCGACACGAGTGTTCCGTGTGTGGCAATGCACACCCAGTTTCCAAGTGCTTTAAGAAGCAGGCCGCTCAACAATCATCTTCCAGGGATTCTATTGCAAAAGTCTCGGACCCCTGTGAAATTGGAAAAAATGTTAACCTGGCTAAACAATTACCCAGATTGGGAGATCAGTAGTCTTTTATTTAACGGGTTTGCCTTTGGTTTCCAGATCCCTCCTTTCAAAGGTTCTGGTTGTCATCTGTCAAAAAATCTTTCTTCTTTATCCGTTTATCCCGATATAGCTGGAGAAAATTTTTTTAACGAAGTTTCTTTGGGTAGAGTTTGGGTCCATTTTCATCTCCTCCTTTTTCTAATTTCCATATTTCCCCCTTAGGCATCGTACCCAAAAAGGAATCTAGCTCCTTTCGTCTAATTCATCATTTATCCTATCCGAAAGGGTCTTGGGTGAATGATGAAGTAGACAAATCCCTTTGCTCGGTTTGCTATGCCTCTTTTGATTCAGCAGTGGACCTGTTGAGGGAATTTGGCAGCAATGCTTTGCTGTCAAAGTCGGACATCAAGTCAGCTTTTAGAATTCTTCCGGTGCATCCGGAGGGTTTTAATTCCCTCGGTTTTTGAAGATGAATATTTTTTCGATAAATGCCTTCCCATGGGTTTTTCCCTGTCGTGCTTTTATTTTGAGAGTTTCTCCACTTTTTTACATTGGGTCCTAGAGTCCAGTTGCTCTGACTCCGGTGTTTTGCATTATCTCGATAATTTTTTGTTTGTCGGTCCTCCCGAATCCCAAATCTGCTTTGACACTCTCGAGAAATTTATGCATATGTGTGCGAATTTTGGTGTTCCAATAGCTCATGAAAAGACAGTCCTTCCTTCAACTTCTATTGAATTTTTAGGCATCACCTTGGACTCTGAGAGGATGGAATGTAGACTTCCGCCTGACAAAATCTTTAAATTGCAAAATGCCCTGTCTAATTCTCTTTCTAAAACAAAAATTACTCTAAAGGAGCTACAGTCTCTTTTAGGTTTGTTGACTTTCGCCCTGCGAATTATGCCTATGGGCCGTGATTTTTCCAGACGTCTTTTTGATGCAACTAAAGGCCTCTCTTCTCCTTTTTCTCATGTGAGAGTCTCTTCAGAAATGAAAGAGGACTTACGGGTTTGGCTTTCTTTTCTTTTTGAGTTTAACGGCAGGTCTTGTGTTCAAGAGAATTTTGTGTTGGCGGACTCATTGCCCTTTTTATTTTCAAGCAACAATATTTCTGGTTGTTGCAGGATATTTCTATCTCATTGGACTGTTCAGCGTTGGCCTCAGGACTGGGTGACAAACAGAACAACGGAAAACTCTGATATTTTGGAGCTTTTTATGTGTCTTCTTATGGGGTTCTTTGATGCAGAATTTTAGAATAATTATTCTTTCGGAGAATATGGGAGTAATTTTTACTATTAATACTCTAACTTCAAAGAACTCGCGAGCAGCTAAGATTTTAAGGCGTCTTGTCTTACTTTGCTTGAGGTATAATATATGGCTTAAAGCAAAATTGGAAACTTGTGGTAAGTCTGTGTTTGCCAAGTCTTTGTATTGTCAGTGGTCAAATTTTCATCTGCAGGTTCCCAACGCAGACGCGGAAGCGACGCCCTGCCCTTCTTCAATCTGGGACGTAATTTCAATGTAATTTCTCATTTTATTGAACAGTCCGTATCAAAAAGAACATGGGCCGATTACTCGGCTGCATGGCAGTTGTGGGTTAATTTTTGCGAGGAGTTTAATTTTGAAATCTCGATTTCCAGTCCTGTTTCAGGCTTAAAATCTGCGGAATACTTAGTAAAAAGGGGTCTTTCTTTTGCAGCTATATCAAAGCAGCTAGCTGGGGTTTTGTTCTTTTTCAAATTATCAGGTAGCCCACCTTTAACAGGGTGTTTTCCTATAAAACAATTTTTGAAGGGTTTTAAAAGAGGCAATTTTAAGCACGATTCTCGCCGTCCCATATCTCTTTCTTTGTTGAGGGATCTTTGTTTGGCGTTGTCGAGAGTGTGTTTAAATTCATTTGAAGCTACTCTGTTTTCCTCTGCGTTTTCTATTGCTTTTTTCGGAGCCCTCCGGATTAGCGAATTAATTTCAGTAAAAAAATCAGAGCCTGCTGGCATCTTGATTTCGGACGTCAATTTGATTGATTCGGTCCTTTTTCTCTTCATTAGGAAATCTAAAACGGATCAATGGGGTAGGAGGGCTAGACTAAAATTGGGACCTGTGCCAGACCCTGTTATTGGCCCTGTTGCCAACATTAAGAAATGGCTTGATGCTAGGCCTAATGTTTCGGGTCCATTGTTTCTTCATCAAGATAGTTCCCCGGTTACCATTTTTCAGTTTAATTTCGTTTTAAAAAAATGCTTATTCTTCCTCGGTAAAGATCATCTAAAAATCACTTCACATTTTTTTAGGATTGGCGCAGCTACTGAAGCTGCGAGATTGGGCTTGTGTTCTTCTGATATTATGAAGTTAGGTAGATGGGAATCTGATCATAATAAAACTATATGTTCGCCACGATTTATACGATTATTAATTTTAATCTGTTTACAGGTCCTTTGATAGTCTGGATTATCAGGCATTCTTTTATTTTTTGGGCTCAGAAGCGAGCTGTTCAACGATCTTATACCGAGAACCTTTCTTTTAATCCTGAAAAAGTTCAGATTTTTTGGTACAGTGTTTGAGGTTTACAGTGGGATAATTTTGTTCCGAATTCAAGAAATGTGGTAGTTGTTTTCCTTATCCAAATCTGGTGATATTTCATGTCGCTGGGAATGATGTTGGAAAAATTAAGACGTTCGATTTACTAGCCTTTCTCAGGTTTGATATTACAGGGTTGAAACAATCTTTTCCAAATACTGGTTTCATTTTTTCCAAGATCATTCCCAGATTATCTTGGTCTAGCGGTAATTCCTTATTTTTAGAAAAAATTCGTAAAAGAATTAATAGGGGTATGAGTAAATTTTTGCCCCTATTGGGTGGTTTCTCTTATAGGCACGAAGATTTGGAAGGCTTTGTTCCTGGGTTACACAGACATGATTTGATTCATTTATCTGACATTGGTTTAGATCAGGGGTCTCAAACTCGAGGCCCGCGGGCCAACTGCGGCCCTCGGGACACTAGTTTGCGACCCTCACCTCATGGGCCCTCGGTACAGTATTTTGCGGCCCTCGGCTGGGATCTCACATGCGAGAAACATCGCATGTGAAATCCCAGTCACTCGTAGTACCGCTCATTAAGGTCATGAATATGGATGCCACTCCACTCTCATAGGCGTGGCGCCCATATTCATGAGCTTAATGAGCGGTACCACAGAGAGATGTCAGCACGGGCGCCGGGCATACTCACCTCATCTCCTGCTGCTGCCTCCCGCGCTTCCTGTCTCTGACACAGAGAGCAGCGCCGCTGGATGACATCATCATTCAGCGGCCTGCTTTTTCAGAGTGAGGAAGCGCGGGCGCCGGTGATGCTGCGGACAGGTGAGAGGTTGTGTGTGTGTGTGGACAGGTGAGAGGTGGTGTGTGTGTGTGTACAGATGAGAGGTGATGTGTGTGTGTGTGCAGGAGAGTGATGGGGAAAAACAATGATGGGGAAAAGCAATGATGGGAGTGATGGGGAAAAGCAATGGGAAAAAACAATGATAGGAGTGATGGGCAAAAGCAATGATGGGAGTGATGGGGAAAAACAATGATGGGAGTGATGGGCAAAAGCAATGATGGGAGTGATGGGGAAAAAGCAATGATGGGAGTGATGGGTAAAAGCAATGATGGGAGTGATGGGGAAAAGCAATGGGGAAAAACAATGATGGGAGTGATGGGCAAAAGCAATGATGGGAGTGATGGGGAAAAGCAATGGGGAAAAACAATGATGGGAGTGATGGGCAAAAGCAATGATGGGAGTGATGGGGGAAAAGCAATGGGGAAAAACAATGATGGGAGTGATGGCAAAAGCAATGATGGGAGTGATGAGGAAAAGCAATGATGGGAGTGATGGGGAAAAACAATGGGGAAAACAATGATGGGCGTGATGGGCAAAAGCAATGATGGGAGTGATGGGGAAAAGCAATGGGGAAAAACAATGATGGGAGTGATGGGCAAAAGCAACGATGGGGTGATGGGGAAAAAGCAATGGGGGAGAATGAGTGCTGGGGGAGAATAAGCGCTGGGGGAGAATGACTTCTTGCTGTTAACCAGTTAATGTTTACTTGTCCACCACACTGCAGTCAAAAGAGGAGAACAGCGAGACAGGCAGCAACATTGCATCAGAGAGCTCTTGACCTCGAAACAGAAAATCCTCAGATCCTGGTATTGTAACATAATATTAAGGATAATATTTATTCATTGATATTGCGCTATTAACTCCACAGCACTATACATACATCATCAACACTGTCCCCATTGGGACATTTGATAACATTGGAAT